>PVJL010006233.1:0-95301 GCA_004026885.1 Lyroderma lyra | reverse complement strand
GGTGGAGAAAATGATCACGTGGTGACCTCCGGGGTGGGGCCTGACTGGGATGGGCGTTGGGGGGTTGCTGAAGGTCTGCATCCTGATGAGGCGCTGATAGCTGTTGCACAGGAGTACGTGTGTGTCAGTGTTGACCTCCATGGACATTAGACAAATCAAACCCCACGACAGTGACCTCAGTAATTATACTGTGGGGCTGTGAGCACGGGATCCCGAGGCTGCTTTCCTAGGATGACCGTTAGAAGGAAGCAGCCTTGGCTCTAGGACTATGCTGCTCAGTGTAGTGGATTCCTGGACCAAATCGCCCAGGAGTTTGCAAAAACGCCTTGTACTGGGCCATACACCAGCCCTGCTGAGACTGTCTCTAGAGGTGGGTCACAAACATCTGCATTTTAACAGGCATGACGGATAATTCTGCTGCACATCAAAATGCCTGACCGCCGAATTTGAGGCCCCCCGCACCCGTCCCCCGTTCCTCAGAAAAACGCAGAGCCCACAATACTAAGTCTGGAAGGAGATGAAGCACTGATGGGCAGTGGTGTTCCAAGGAAGATTCCTTTTCTGTGTGTCAGCACCGCCGACAGTTCTCCTGGATTTTACTGCAGAAATGGTAAACGTCCATATGGAGAAAACAAAAAGGAAAGAAATGCCCAGTAACCAGCGTTAACATTGTTTTAATGCCTTTTTTTTAATGTAAACAAAATTCTCTGCTTACTTATGTATTTATTATCACTGCTGTCTTAAAACAAAAAAAATCTGGCTAAAACCAAAGGAATCCGGTTAAAAGAATCCATGCAAAGGCCAGCAGACCTCAGGCTTTGTTTGGCCCCCCAAGACTAGAAGGCAATTTTAGGACTTGACAAATTTAGAGTAATTCTGCATGTAACTGCTTACTGCACCCATTAAAGGCACAGAAAAACTCAATGTGGTGGAGAATATGTAGGAAGCACTTCCTTAGTAAGTTCAAAGAACAGACTGATAGGCTACGTAGTGTTCATTCAATAGTCACTTAAGGTCTAGGAACACCCCACCAAATGTCAGAGATTGTAGTAAGATTTCATGTCCTTCTTCAAAGGGGTAATTCTTGACCCAGTAACTCCTTTGAACATATATCTATATATTTAGTAGTCCTGTGTTCTCAGCTTATTAACTAGAAGAACTTGGAGTATGTTTTAAGTCTTTTGCATTCCTCAAGTTGCCACCTTGTTCACTTTTATCATCTGTCTAGACAGCCCAAATTGGAGCAGGACAGAGGGCCCTAGAGGAGACCACGTAAAAAGGGTGGGGAGGATAGGTCTGATTATTTAAAACTTGGACTGAGAAATGTATTATTGTACTGTTGGAAGATATGGGAAGACTAAGTCGATAAAGAGTAGAGCAAGTGAAAAAAATTATAGGAAAAAAGTTAAATGTGGTCAAAATATGCGACTTGGATTAGAGTTAAATCCTCATTTTTCAGGGCAGTCAGTGGGTAATGTCTAAAACTGAAAACAGCATAAGCATGTTAGGTTGGAGATAAATTATCAAAGGAAACAAAATTGTTGAAGGTGGTTGTATCTGGGGCATAGGAATTGGGGGTGGGCAAGACTACTTGATGTTTTTGCTCTGGAGATGTAGGGTATGACAGATGTAAACATGGTTACCACCTGATGCTCCTCCCACTGAGAGGCGAGGGTCCACGTCCCCTTCTTTGGAGTCAAGGTGGCTGTTTTATTTTGACCTATACAATATAGTGGACATGACAAAGCCAATTTCTGGGATACACCTTAAATGACAAGCAGCATGTTTCCTGCTTCTGCAACCCAGCTGCCACGTCGTGAGGAAATCCACGGATAGGCACTGAGTGAGCATGCCACCTTAGAAGTGGGTTCACTAGCCCCAACTGAGCCACTCCAACACTACACAAAGAGAGATGAGCAGCCCTGAGTCTTGAACAACTGCTTATTTGTGAGCGAAATAAATGACTGTTAATGGGATGACTGTTACACAGCAAGAGGTAAGAGGGCATAAATGCAATATACAGCAGGGAAAGTGGAACATTTGGATTACTTATCTCACTGGATGGTTTGTTTGCATTCTCTATGAAGTTTGAGGTCTTGGAAACCCAGGAATTAACTCTTCTGCTACTTAGTTCCTTGAACCCTGTTTATTAAAAGTTACGTACTGAGAACCCACTAAATGCTAGATGTGGTTCTAAGCAGTGGGGACTTACCAGTTAGCCAGACGACATCCCAGTCCTCATTCAGTGTATATTCTATCAAGAGTGTATCAATAAATGCTTAATTGCAGATGAACACTTTATGGCTCAATGGTAATCCCTTGGGATCACCAATATAACACAGTTTTATACAGGTTCCAGTTTCCTAAGAGGTTTATCTGCCTTTCATCCTAGCCAGGTTGATTTAACAAGGTATTAAATCTGCTTTCCTATGTGGACAGAAGGCCCTGACTCTTGTGTCTACATACCTTTCAGACAACAGATTTTTCAGATGCCTCTGTTTTAAATTTTGGGACTGATGGGCCTACCTCTATCAATTCCTGGAGGCCAAGGACAGGAAAATTCTGTCATTTGCATCCCTTTCTGGTCCTCACAGAACTCTCCTATGATGTTGGTTTAAGAGATCCTGCATTTCTGTTAGCTGTTCATCAGGACTCAAATACAGAACTCAAGTTTGACTTGTGTTCGACCTCTTAAACAAAAAACACAAAGTGAAGGTAAGGTATAGTTGGTTCAATCAGAAATAAATATTTCAGGTAGCCTACAATTCAAACCAAGCCAAATTTGAAAAACACAAGTGCTCTGATCCATGTATTATAAAAGGCTATATATAAATCTTGCATCAGAAGATGCCATTAATTATTGTGGAAAGAAGGGAAAGAGATTACATACAAAAATATTTCTGGAGGGGCTATCTTGTGCTTGATTAAAAAAAAAAAGTTCAGGGTAATTTTTTCTGAAGTAGTTCGTTAGGAATAATCAGAGGAAGTCCATAGGGGGCAGGGGGAACCAGCAACCAGTATGCTATTAGCAGATTCTGAATATCCCTTCATTCTGAATTCTCTGCTAAAAATATTTTCCAGTTCATTCAATTTCCATAGGTCTTATTCACAATCAGTATCAAAACCAGTAACGACGCTTCATTTTGGTTTCACTCTCCTTTTGGCATCTTTATGTTTCTTCCGACAATCCTAGAAAGACACAAAACAAAAGCCTTTGTTAAAAATAAATGCAAATTATTTCAAGGAGTTCAGTAACTACAAAGTAAAATTTAGGGTTATTCAGTGTCAGAGTTGTGGAAACCGTTTTGGAGGTGCTCACTGGACTGAACAGGGACCATATTAAATTCCAACTCAGCCTTGAGAACCTTCCTCTTGGCATTCCTAATAACTAGTTTGTTCTAAGGATGGTTATTTCTTTTTTTTTTTTTTTTTTTTTTTTTTTTTTTTTTTTTTGCTTTTCAGTATGTGGATAGCTCCCTGACTGGGAATCGAACCCAGGCCGCAGCGCTGACAGCGCCAGCGTCGAAGCCTTAAGCCACTACACCATCAGGGAACTCCCTGGGGACCATATTAAACTTGTGGCTTTAGGGAAACTCTAATGCATTCTTTCAAAAGTCTCACGCTCTCCTGTTACTTAACAACCATGGCTGAACCTCAGACCAGTAATGCAGCTCCGGGAGTCTTCAGTCTCCTCACCTGTACCATGTTCCTTTCCAGCATCATAATTCTGTGTGTTTAAATCATATCCTCAGTTATCACCCCTTCTGTCTTAAGTTTCTTACCTTATTCCCATATTCTCACACATGGCAAATAGTAACACAAAGGTAATATTTTAGGAGACAATTACTCACCATTCGCAGGTTGGTTGTTCTGGCCTCCCAAGCATTCCTGCTAACATTACCTGCCGTTCCTCTCCAGAATAAGTCGAAGCCTAATAGGGGAATATCAAAATGGCAAGGCAGCAAATTAATACCAAAAGGACAATATTCTAGTGCTGGCATTATCAAGGTCTTCAATTCTTGTTAAGACCTCCCCACCCTCACTCATTTAATGCTAATTAAAAAGTACTGTGGTTTTTTTACAAAACGAAAATGTAGAATTGCTAGAATTTTACTATTCGTATAACATTTACTATTATGTAATTTTGTATATGTTTGTGCTAGGCTTTAAGAAATGAGTTCATCAACAGCCTCAGATTATTCACATGAAGTTTCAGGGTACTAAAAACATAGGAGTTGTCTGCCAGCTAAGCAAGTCCCCCAAACAAAACAAGCCCTGTGGATGACGACAAATGAGCTTGGTAAGTTGACATCCATCAGTCTAACGGCTAAACCACATGACGCTATAAAGGGTCAGAACTTGTGCCACAGAGTTCTCACCTGCACACACGTTACTGTATCAGAGTACGCAGTGCTGAAGGCTGTACTGTTACCAGTTCAATACCATTTAATTGAAAGCAGACTTACCATGAAGTCTTTCATCATTCTTAGAGAAAAAGAAAAATCTAGTGGTCTCTTTCTGAGGTACTGATGCATCTCTGGAATGAGAGAGAGAGACAGACAGACAGAGACAGAGAGGAAGGGAGGGTGGAATTGATTGAGATTAGTTGGGTAATTTCAATATTTAAGAAGAAACATTTCCATTGAGAATATTACTATTCCTTAAATATATCTGCTTTGTGTTCCGCTTATTTTGCTCTGAGCTGGAGTGACCCCATGCTCTCTTGTTTTCAGCGTTCTCCTGTCAGAAGCTGTGGACGTGAAGACTTGTTAAGGACAAGCCAATCTGCCCCATGCTGGCTGCTGAGACTTGTCCCCCAACACTGCCTGCCTGTTTGTCAGTGTTTCCCATGGCATGCAGTCCGCCAGCTGTGGCACCCTCCTTCCAGCCAGGATGTGTGTGCCAGGCTTCCTTCCCTGCACACGTCGTAGCCCCCACCCAGTGCTATCCAAACCTCAAGAAAAAGAAACACGCTCCCCATTACGAAAAGGCAGCAGAAGTCTCTAAATGAGCTCATACACGAACACTCTTGGAAAGATAATTTCAGATACTTACAGAATCTTTCTAATCCAGGTCTAACTCAGACTTTACAAATTACGAAGTACAACTGTGAGGAAGCGAGCTGCTTACCCCGGGCTGGGCGTTTTGCCACCTGTCTCTTCGGTGACTTCTTCCTCTTCCGAGCTGCTATCCTGGAGTCGGGGGCCTCTCTGCCAGGCAGTCCTTCCCGGTCTCACTGTCTCAGCTCTGTATGTCTCTGCACAGTCATGACAATAGAAGACGATGGACCACGACTAACAGCCAAGCACTTCTGAACACACTCATCTGACTACTTTCACTGTGCACACATCATCTCTAAATTTCCAGCATCTTAATTGTTAATTAAGAATAGGTAGCATCTTTTAGGATTTTTCAAATGTTAACTGATAGAAGCTACTGTATCATATTTTTGGCATTGCTGGGTGATCTGATAAGGAATGTAGTAAGACTATAAAAAAGACATAAGAACTGAAGGTTTATAAATGGACAACAAAGTTTAAACAACAAAGTAAGCATGGTACCTGTGCCACAGGAGTGGTGAACCCAGGTTTCCCTCTGCTATTAATATTTATGAATGCCAAAAGGTACACATGTTCACATGTTCAATTTCCAAAGGCTCTTTCTAGAACTGCTGAAAAACCAACTGCTATAAGAGGTGAATCATCATCTCATGAGTCCCCCAAATTTCCCAAGTGCTTAAAGCATACCTCCCAGGTTGCTGAGCCGTGTTAGAGCTCATTTCAAGACCAGTTTCTCAGACTTGGCTCTCAACAGTTATTAGATTTACAGTCAGTAACTATATCAGGCCAACTCTGCTCAACAGTTCAGGACTTACCTTGGTACTCAAATGGACAACACAGGAAGGAAAAAGAGGTAAGCAGAATATGTGATATTTTGTGGCTTATTTAGAACAATATTTGAAAACTACTAGATCGTTGTACCTCCCATTGGACAAGCTGGCATCTAATAGCTGCTAAACACATGGATGTTATTATTATTTTTTTTTTTGGTTGGTTCCCTAAGCGGGGATCGAGCCCAGGCTGCAGTGGTGGGAACACCGAAGCCTGGCCACTACACCACTAGGGAACATCCCAACATGGATGCTATTTTCATAGCTGATGTATAAAGCAGAATCCACTATAGTTAGGTGTCAAGTGTTCTCCTGTACTACATGTCCTGCTCTTCACAATGAGGTTCCAGAGAGCTGCCCTTCCATTCTAAACATTAGGTGAGGAGCAGCCTCCTAAGGATAGGTGTTTTAACTTGGGGCCCATGCTGGCCCTGAGAGGTAAACCTCCTGAAATGGAATGCGAACTGTATGTACTGGTGTGGGCACTTTGCTCTAGGTTCTAGCAAACCTCCAAGGATGAAGTTAGAAACAACTGGCGTATCTATAACACAGCACAGCAGCATCCAGCCTTTCGGCTTCCTGGGCCACACTGGAAGAACTGTCTTAGGCCACATAAAATACACTCACACTAATGACAGCTGATGAGCTAAAAAAGGTAGTAAAAAATAGCCTAATATTTTAAGGATTTGTGATGGGCCGCAGGTCAGACACACCTGACATAGTATATTTGTATAAAGCCAAGGTCAACTATTTCTTCCCTTCCCTACCATCTAGTACTGGCTTGCCCTAAGTCATGGCTTCCCAATGCATTTAAGATATTAAGTTATTTAAACATATGACTTACTGTACTTTTTCATGACTACTTCTTTCTGCTCAACAGAGGAAAGGATGCTGTGCGTTATCCTTTAGCTTTCCTGCACACGACAGCTTCTATAAGTTGGCATCCTTACAGCAGAACAACTGTTGGCTGTGCTGAACACAGCTCCAGGTACATTATGTTTCTGGTCACATAAAACTGAATGTCATACTGTTTATCAAGGTGGAAGAGAAATGTTCTTCAGCTAATGTTAAATCTTCACACTTAATGTAGACTCATTGTCAACTGAATTTAAACTTCCTGGAATGAAAGTTAAACAAACAAACAAACAAACAAACAAACACTACCTTCCTTTACATCTTCAGCATCGGAATCAAAAAAGGAGAACGTGAACCCGCCAGGCGGCTGGGCCTCAAGGTCGTGGGCTCTGTCTACACCGTGGTCCTCACTCCTGAGCACGTCTTCCTCCTCACCGGCGTCCTCTTTAGTTTGAAGAATTTCTTTTAAATCCGCAGCGATGCTGTAGTATGTGTCCTTAGACACCTCCGGCAGCTTCTCAGCTTCCTCCTTTTTCTTCTTGCGCCTTGCTTTGCTGCATCAACACAGATTCATGCATCACCACAAAACAGTCAAGTTTCAGAAAATTTACAGAGATCGCTAGGAGGTCGCTCAGTGGCCTTTTCAAGAAATCAGGAAAGGAAAATACCTTGGATAACGTTAGCTCCACCCTCCCAAAAAACAGTAGGATCTACATAAAAAAATTCTACTCATCAAAGCAGAATCTTGACCAATAAGTTTTTAATATACAAAACTATATCAAACAGCTCCAAGTATTAAATTTGAGTCAAACTCTCCTCTTATCCTCTCAACTGAAATTCAGAAATCACACTTAAGATATTAGCTGTAAGAAAAAAAATCACCCACATGCCTCAATTTCAACTGCAAAATGAACATGTTAAGGCAGGTCATTTCTAACTCCTTTCCATTAGAAATGTTCTAAAGTTCTAAAATTCTGTTAATTTCATAAAACTGGCTTAAAAGGACTGTCACGGAGTTCCCTGATGGTGTAGTGGCTTGGGGCTTTGGCGGTGGCACTGTCAGCGCTGTGGCCTGGGTTCGATTCCCAGTCAGGGAACTACCCACATACCAAAAAGCAAAAAAAAAAAAAAAAAAAAAAAAGGACTGTCACAATTCTGCTCTAGAAATGAATTATTAAATGTGTAAGTCTAGTTTGTTTTGGGATGAAAACTTTGTACAAACCCTCTACTTAGGAGTATGTTTTTCTCTTTGATCTTAAAGTTATGTGATAGTTTCCCATATCAAGTTTTTAGCTAAAAAAAAGGTGAAAACCCTTTTTCTTATGAGAGGTGACTGCATATATCATGAGTAGTATCAGGCCAGAATTCTAACTGTATTCTCTGAAACAATACGACATCCTAAATGATCTCCTAGTAGGGGGGACTATTTCACAGTGAGAAGTCTTCGATACTTCTTTAATAAACCAACCTGCCTAGAATGTAAGACAGTCAAGCCTCCTATGGAAGCAAACTCTCTAATAAATGGTGTTCTTCAGAAAGTTCTGGGGATCATCACTGAGCCATGATGTCGTGGTTTTAAAAGTGGTCCAAAGAACCCATGCTCCTCCTTTAGGAGGTGGAATAAATCCCCCCATTCCTTGAAGGGGGCCCAGACTTGGTGTCCTCTGTAACCTAGAGTAAGGGAAGTGTGATGGTGTCCGACTGCTGAGACTCGGGTCATAGGACGCACTTCATTTTACCTGCTCTCTTCCTCTTCTGAGTCCTGGCTTTGGGGGGACAGAGCCGTCATGGTGTGAGGACACTCAGCCAGCCACTTGGGGAGGCCAAGAAGGCACAAAACTGAGGCCTCCTATCCATGCCCATGTGCATGAACCATCTTGCAAGCAGATCTCTGGCCTGCAGAGATGGCAGCTTCTTGAGCGCCCCAGAGCCAGACCCTCCCAGTGAAGCACTCCCAGCCAGATCTCCGACTCATGGGAACTGTGGCCTAATAAATGTTTGATGGTACAAGCTGCTGAGTTTTCTGGCACATTTTTACACAGCAATTCATAACTGATACAGATTTGGGAGCCTAGAAGTGGGGTGCTAAAATGCAGGGGTGGCTTCAGAGCCCAGCAATAGGAAGAAACTGGAGGAAGTGTTGTGAGGGTGTTAGCAGAAGCCTAAAGAGCCTTGAGGAACCTGTTGGTGGAAACCACTTGGCCACGGAGGAGGCTGCAGGTGGCAGCTCAGGGAAAAGTGAGGCAAGAGCTACTGGGAACTGCAGGGCGGGAGCACCGTTACACAGTGGCGGAAGGTTTAGCCACACTGCACCTTTATTAATGGGGAAAGCAGACAGGGTACCTAATGAACATTAGCTAAGAAGGTCCAGGAAGGTGTTTGCTGGCTTCTCCTTGCTGCTTATAAAATGTGAGTGGAGACAGTGAAACTAAAGAAAAAAATAAATTTATAAGGAGCCAGGAGCTCAGTTTTGCAGACTCCTAATCCGCACAGAGCAAACGACACAAAATTTAATAAACGGCTTCTAAGGAAAGATCAAATCCAAGACTTCAGGAAAACATGGTCTGAAGCAGGTGTTGGCAAATATGGCCCTCAGGCCAGATCTAGGCTGCTGCCTATTTAAATATGCACAGTTAAGAATACGTTTCACAGTCTGAGATGGCTGAAGAAATTTTAAAGATGTCATGCACCATGCACAGATTATGTGTACTGCAGACGTCAGTGTCCAGCTCAAAAATGTACTGGACCAGCCTCTCTCCTGAGTCCACGAGTCGTCCATGACTGCTCTCCTGCTACAGGGCTGAGTGGGGTCACTGCAGCAGACCGTCTGGCCTGCAAGCCCAATGCATTTACTACCTGACCTGGACAGAAAAAACTGTATATCCCCGTCTATGTGTAAAACAAAATCCTTTGTGAAGACCCTACACACAGTTCAGAAACTTCAGTTTCTTAAACAATAAGGCTTGTAGGGAGTGGAAAGATACTTTCTCTCAGCAATTTCAGCAGAGGCCCCCAGTAAAAAGGGCTGATCTCAAAATCACTTCTGGGTGTAGCTTCTGTCTAAGGGACTGAACTCCAAGAATATTCACAGGAGATCCACAAATGTTTTAAGAGAATTATATTGACAGAAACACTACTGAGTTGGACTGACAAGTACAAAGACATTCCACAACACAGAGGCTTTTGGTCTCGCACATTTCTACAAGAACAAAGCAGTCTGAGGAAATTATTACTGTTCATGAGAAAAGAAAGATGATCCAAAGGGCAGAGTCAACAACTATAGAAAATCATTCTCAGGCCCTCGGTTCTAATCAAAGAAGTACCTGGATTTACCTTTCTTTTGGTTTATCATCTCTTTTTCGTTCATAAGTGGCATGGTCATGCCTTGTTGGATCATAGTGTATGACGTCCCTATGTAAAAAAAAGGAGTGGTAAACCGTAAGAACTAAGTCAGAACGCAAATGCAAAAAGTTAACAGCAAATTATAATTTAATACTGGAAGGATGACAAATTCTGAGCAAAGCCACAAATTACCAAAAAAGAGTATTAAGATCTCATTAGAACCAATTGTATTTTAAATTATCTAGTTCTGAGTTTCCCTGAATCTGTTAATACTAGAAATTACTTTAAACATACTAAACACCTACACAGACAAAATGGTACACTGTGGGATCTGTGTAACGTACTTCACTGGGGGAAGCAGGGGCATCAGTACAGGTACAGAGGAGAACGCTGTGGCGTTCTCCCACCGCGGCGACTACAGCAGCTGTGTGATGGTGTGCCAGGGCTTCCTTACACTAGTCTTTCTAAACCGTGTTTCAAATTTTCCATAATAAAGCTACATTATTAATATTTAAACCGCTGTCCAATTGTTTCACTACTGGAACAATTATATTTAAGAACATAGATAAAGAAATAATTTAAGATTAATTTCTTGAAGGTGAAGCACTGGATCAAAGATACGAACATCACCGAGGGTCTGGTAGAGGGAGTGTGAGACGGCCCCGTGAGCTGAGTCCACAAAGGCATCACAGCAGAGGAAAGGCAGGTGGAATGGGACAGAACTAAAGCCATACTTAAACTTCTTCGCAGTGGCTGATGCTTTGCTTGCAGAACTGCTGAGGCTGACGTGCAGGATACTCTGCAGCACATCCAGGGCTTTCGACTTTTCTGCAGCAAGCTCTGCCTCCTCAGCAGTTTTCTTTTCATTTACCTCTTAGAGGGAAATGAGTAATCAGTAATCTCTTGGCAAACATAACTTAAAAAGTCTAATAATCAAACACATATTAATCACCTAAACATGTGTAAAGAACATTAAGATAAGTTAAACTTCCTTTTGCTAACCTCCCTACCTCAAGAACCTCAATACCACAGTGAATCCAGGAGTTGCATGAACAGCAAACAAAAAGTCTCATTTTTATTTGTAATGATCAAAACGAAATCTGGATTGAATGACTTTCAGTGGCAGTCTCACAGTTTTTAAGGTGAAGACTGACATAGATACTAATTATAAAAATAATTAGAGTAATTTTTTTCACATTCAAAAAATGTACTCTAAATTACAGGTAAATCAAAAAGTGAAAAGATGGTAATTTTACTGACTATTACTATGTATTAGTAGACAGTTGTTTCTGCCTCTGATTCAGTAACACCCCAGGAAGATAGCCACAGACATCACAGATACACACGGGGCATCACAGAAGCCCAATAGCCATTATCCTCAATGACTAGAGAAGGACAAACATCAGGGAACAGCGCTCATCACCTAGTTTGCATCACAGCCAGAATACACAGGAGTCTAAGCCTGAAAGGCGCTTTCAGTTCAGCGCAGGTTGTAAACCCAGCACAGAAGCTACAACACAAGGCTGACTTGAAACACTTCTCTAGGGACAAGCTTCAAAGTTTCTCAGGGTTCAAAGGAGGTAACTATTACCTTTAGCTGCATCAAACCTTGCTTTATAAACCAGGTGGGGTGTAGGGAGAGAAGAGGAAGTGGATTCCTGGAGGCATCAGGACACAGCAGGAGTGGGAAACCATGTACACAGGAGTTCTACACTGCATTAGGCTGAACCCTAGGAAACTAGTAATATTCAACAACTTCTGACTTGGAAACTGACTATTTCAATTTTAACCTAATAATGACCACCAGGGAGTGAACACAAAACGGCTCAAGGTGTTGGCCGTGCCGCTTACTTACAAGTCTTTACAATTCACAAAAAACAGCCTCCAAGTTGGGAAGGAAGGAAACAAAAGAGAGAGGTTCTATGTCGGAGTGGCTTAAGACTGGAAGGGCTGTCACCAGAAGCAGACGCATGTGCAGGAGCTGGAGAGAAACCCAATCTGGGGCTCGGGTTCTAACAGGACTGTCAGATATACCCACTGTGGATGAACTCAAGCAGAAGGGCGTTCAATGGGGCACTGCTGTTTAAAAACCTGCACCCAGTACACACGGGAGGGAAGATGAGTACTCTTCTACAGAGAGCCAGTGAGGCTTAACCGTCTTCCACGGAATCGCCAGGACCTCCCCATCTACTGCCAGGGAGGGACATCACCTTTTATCTTATGCCAGAGTTGGGACAGAGGACGATGGTGCCTCTGGAGCATGCTATCTATTCCTGTCCCTTCTGGCAGCCTCAAGTAATTTAAGTTTTCCAAATAAATAACAGGCACAACAAACCCAAGGAGAACAAAGCAGCAAAGCAATGGACTGTCAGCTCCGCAATTCCATGACTTGGGGTGCAGAGTTCCTTCATGTATTAAGCAGGCCAGCTAAACTAGATGACTTTTTGGGGTGTTCCAGATCTGACATCAGGACTGGCTGGACAGTGAGGCATTTACCTTCCTGTTCCTCTTCACTGTCACTTTCTAGAAACCGGGAGTCCATGCGAAACCTGTCATCGGTGGCGAAGTGAGACTGCAAATCCATGAGCTAAAAGACAAAACACATACAGAATTGATAGCCATATTCCCCAGAAATCACTTGTAAACACCCTCCAAGTGTCCTCACGTTCCCTGAAATTCCAATTAATGTGTGCATGACCTCACCTACCCACGAACCAACCAAAACGGGTGACTCCCGAAACAGGTCAAGGTCTGCCTGCATTTACCCAGACTCTCAGACTATGTCGAAAACTAAGGACTTGTTCCAAGCCCTGTGGTTTCTCGTCTTCACTAACCTTCTTTCCAGCTCTACCCTCGAACTGAGGTTTAATTCTGAACCTGCTGCTGTCATCTTCCGAGTCAGGTTCCTCATCGTCACTGCTGCTGAACAGCTTCCCGGACGCTCTCCCCAAGGACTCCTGGTACAGAGACGAAGCCAGAAATGTTTATTAAAAACTGAGGCAATGAGTGTTTCCTTCATTCCAGAATCTTTCCCCTCACGTTTAAGAACCCACAACCCAGGTGCCTCTCCCAGGTGAGGGTGGGAAGTGGTTAGAACAGAAACTCCCGACTCAGAGACGTCTGTTGGTCCAGAGGCGCCCAATGCAGCCTGTGTGGGGGAGGGGGCCAGCAGGCAGTTAGTGTATGCTTGACAACACTTTCTGCAGGATTTCACCAACACCGGCATCACTGCACAGGTGATATGGAGGACAGGTTTACATGGGAGACAATCTCCAAGATCCTTGTGGTCATTGTGTGTGGTAGACTGGGGAGCCCTGGGTTTCATCGTGGCCCCCCATGGATATTAGGCTGAACCTGGCAGGTGAGTGCAGGTCTTGGTATGTGGAGGCAAAAACGGATCTGCAAAAATAGAGGGAGGCCACATGGACATCCTGAACGCTTACGTTAACTGGTCTTGCTACCAGGTGGCTGTGCTCCCCAGCGTTTGTCTCCCCGGTCTCACTCTCACTGTCGGAACCAAAGACGAGGTGCGTGGGCTTGTCCTCTGGACGACCATCCTGGGGCAGCACAGCGTCAAAAGCATTACATCCTAGGACCACCCTCACTCCTCATCCTTCCTTCTCATGCAGTGAGCGCCGCCATCCACTCACTCTCCCCAGGTGCAGACTGGCCACTCCTCCCTCTCTCCGTAGCAAGGTGGTCACCATGTCCCACCAGGTGCACCTTTGCGGGACCTTTTAAATCTGTCCCCAGTGCTCCTGCCTTGTTCTGGCTCCCGACCTCCCAAAAGCTGTCCCTGCTTTCAGATCTGCCCCATTCAACCTGCTGTTGTCATGGCCTGAACAATGATTCCCAGAGTTTAGCCAACTTTTTCTGTAAAGGGCCAGACTGTAACTATTTTCGGCTTTGTGGTCTTGGTCCTGTATCCTTTTCTTAACAATGCTTTAAAAATGTAAGAACCGTTCTTAGCTCGGAGGCTGTACCGACATCGACTGCGGGCTGGATGGCCTGTGAGCTGCAGTTTGCCAACTCCTGTTCCAGTATGTACACAACCAATCTTCACTCCCTTGCTTAAAGTTCTTTTGTTTTCTGTCTTAAGGATAAAGCCCAACCTCCACAGGCTCTTCACAACTCACCGCTACTTCTCTTTCCAGCTGCAGTTCCTGCTACCTTGTACTCTACATGCTTCAGTCAGACTTTCACATAAACGGCTCCCTCTTGGCTCTCCTCTCCCTCCCCGCCCTTTAGCTCTGTGTGACCAGTTCACACTGACCCTCTCACACCAGGCTGACTTCAGGCTGAGAAGGCCTCCTACCCTGTACTCCGGAACCACGTGGTGTGCCTGCCAGGTACTGCCAGGGCACAGGGGCATACTTCCCTCTTGGCCATCAGATCCGAACTGTTACCTTCTGCCCACCCCACTACGAGTCAATAAGCACCTGAGGCAGAGGCCAGGATCCTCGATCACATTCTATAAATCCAGCACGTACTGTGAACCTCACAGGTACTTAACAGTTACTGAGGGAAATTAATAAAGGCTCATTACGGTAAATCTTGGCAAGATAAAAATCACTTGGGAAGTGGTTTATATGTAAAATCAGACGTCATTTAACTACGTCAGTTCTAGTTTCTAAAGGAAAGGAAATTATAAGGAGAATGTTAGATTAAAAACAAAATGTTTTTTGTAAATAGTTTAGTCTTACTTCCTTTGGGATACACTAAACATATATAGTGATAAAAACTTCTAACTCAATGGCTCAAAACATGAAAATGGGGCTTAGATACTGACCTCTAACGGGGAACACGTACATACATGGGAAGGAAAGAGTAAAATGGGAGATTTCTTGCTAAATCTACATTGAAAACATACTCACCAAATTTGCCAGAGCATTATGAACGAGCTTCTTCTGTAGTTCTTTCGCTTTCTGCCTCGCCTCCAAGGCCGCCAAGCGCTTCTGATTGTCTTCAGCATGCTTACCCTTAGCAGTGACGTCCGCTGAACTAAAAGGAAGTGGGAAGTCGGTTTCCCTTCCCCGAGTGTCTGTCCTGGAGGAGACCTCTGGTGGTTTCCCAGGGGCCCTGTGGCTGTTCACATCAGGCCTCTTTTCAGAGGCCTCTCCTGTCTTTGCGGTGCTGTGGCAACAGTCTTCATTCAAGCCTCTCTTGGGAGTCTCTGTCCCAAGACGTAAAGATTTATCTTTGGATGGCAATGGAGTTGAAGTAGAATTCCTACTTCCCTTTTCTGAGCTGCTAGGTGATACGACTTTGTGACCATGACTCTCAAAATTTGACTGTCTCTTTTGAGGCTGAATATGATCTGGATCATCTGCTTTCTTTGCATGTTGTAAAGGAGTCAGTTCGCTTGATGAGCCATTAGCATATGGGAAACTCTTTCCTATGGACATGCTAGTGGGGTCTTCAAGTGTCAAGGGCTCCTGATTGTTACTGTTAGAGGAAACGCTCTCTTTCAAGGATTTTTTCACCGATTCCTTCCTATAGAGACAGCCTACACCCTTGAATGCCTGGAATGTTGGCTTTAAGTCGTTTTCCTCTTGTTTCTGTTTTCCAGGGGCGTTCTCTTCTCCTTCTAAAAGGGAAGCCACAATCTCCTCAGGTAGGATACACTGTCGACCTCTGGGGAGGAGGCCCCTAGAAGTCCTGTGGGTCTTGGAGACTCTGTCACACTTGGGGGTGGCTTCCCAGCCATCACTCTCAGTATCTGCTTTTGGAACCTCCAGGCCACTGCGAGCCAACTGTTCCAAATCAGCCAAAGTGAGAGTCACATGGAGACAGTTTTCCATCATGGAATTATACTCGTCTTCCTCAGACTCGGCTGACTCTGACAAAGAATCCGCAGCTTCACTGCTACTGGAGTCGGATGGAGCATTGTAACTGAGACGCTTAACTCTGTGACTGACGGCTGTCTTTGCGTTGGGTTGTTTTGGTACTTCAACACAATGACCAGAAAGCTCAGAGTTGTTTTTATTTTTCAAAGGAGTTTTCTTGGATATAGACTTTTCCGTCTGTGAAAATTCTGTACTGTGTTTGACCTTACCAGCATTTTTGTTCATTGCAATGATTTCATCGGTATCTCCTGAATCATAGTTACAATCATTTCCCACATTATCTTCACTATCAAGACAAGAGACATTTTTGATGCTTAAACCTGGTAAAGAACAAAGTTTGTGAACATCTGATTTTAAGTCATCCCTTACAACTTCAAAGGAATCATTTTCAGATTCATTTACTGAGGACCACGTAGTTCTCTCTAAGTTTTCCTCTCTTGCAACCATTAGTCTTAGTTCAGCTTCAGAATCGCTGTCATCATCAGACATGCTATTTTTCCTCCTGGTAGGTTCCAAACCAGACGTCTGAAAAAACACATTGTTAACTTTCTGATGATCAGAATCGGGTACATGAGGTGCATTAAGCATGATGGGATTATTTGGTATTTCTTGTGTGGCTTGGTGCTGTGTCAAGTGTAGACTCTCCATCATTCTCCTAGCGGGTCTTGCTCTCACGGGTACAGTGGAACTCTCATTCTTCTGCGCTTTTACCTTCTTCTTGGGAGGGCTGTGAAAGTCGGAAAACTCTCCTCGCCGTTTCTTACTCATAGGATCATTCCCTCCTTCCAATTCCCAAGTGAGGTTGGATATAGGGATGACATTTGTGAAATCCTCCCCTATTTTCTTTAAGTTGTGGCAGTATTTTGAGGGATCATACTTTATGTTACCAAAAGTAAAGGAACAAAACAAAGGCACCAGGTTTTAGGAAAACCTGTCAATCTGTGAAGGAAAAGGAATACTGTTCATTCTAATTTCCTATCCAATAAAATGAGAGTGTCACTAGACGACCGAGGGTCTTTGGAATTGACCTTTTACCCAGAGCTATAACCAAACACCGTCATTTAATTGGCAGAGTATCTACCTGTATGGAGCTATTACAGCAAACTGATTCAGATTCTATTCTAGGTACAGAGGCCCCAAGACTGCTTTCCATAAATGTGAATGCCCCCACCCCCACCCCCACTCTGAGCTGATACACGGGGAAGAGCCAGACGCCACATGTCCTTGAGTCCAGTGCTCTCGGCCATTCCTACCTTCTCAACGCTGGCCCAGCTCAGCCCTGACTCTCCTGGCTCAAGAGCCTCCACTTTACCTTCCGCCCACTCTCTGCAGTGTCTTTATTAAAAAGCTGTTGGTTCCTTACCAGGCCTGATTTGCTGCTAACACATAAAATACACTCACACTAATGACAGCTGATGAGCTAAAAAAAAGGTCCATGCATAATTTTAGTAACATTTTAAGAAAACTTAGAAATTTGTGTTGGGTTGCATTCAAAGCCATCCTGGGCCGCATGCAGCCTAATGGCCACAGGCTGGACTAACTGAGCTGAAGGATACACAAGCTGTACTCTGCCCAGAAGTTCATGATACCAGGAATTCATGGTCTTAGACAATCTGACCTCATTTCCTCAAGGAGACAGGCATCTGAATTTGCTCATCCTGGGTTTCACACTATTTCTCCACCCACCTGTTTGTCTACATATGTCTACCACTAATCTCCTCTGCTCTGGACTCCTGCATATCACTCTTCTGCTGATGTGAAACCTGCTCCGTTTCCTCTGAAGCCTATTCTAACGATGGCCCTATGTTCACTTGCCCTAATTTGGCTCTTTCAGCAATGGCTTTGAATCCATGTCAAATGAGAGGAATGATGTATAAGTTAGGAAGTGAAAAGGCTTTTCTAACAATCGTCATTTGTACCACTTACTTGCACAAAACCTCATTACATTTCTCTCGTTATTCTCTTAATTGTTCCATACATGTAGGCACATAGGTCTTACCTGGCCTAGAAATTGGGAACATAAAACTGTTAAACAAACATCTAAAGATTGCCTGTCAGAAACAGGGACATTCTAAAGGTAAAAATTAAACTGTTCCAATTAGCTGTCACTGAGGTAAATAACAACTCTGAAAACCCAAATGCAAAGGATATTTTGTGTTTATGCTGATTCTTTAGATGAAGGACAGGTAATACTCTTCCAAATTTACTCACAACCCAATTCTAAAAAAAAAAAAAAAAAAAAAAGAGAGAGAGAGAAATGTATTTACTATGTATGTCACAAACGGAAAACACTGACCATGTTGCATAAATATGACTTTTTAAAACACTAAGCTGACAGTGGGCCATCATTACTATTGGGTTTAGTTTCCTGATAAGGAAACAGGAGTTCTCAACATAGCACATGAGGAAAGAAAAAAAAGAGGGAAAACTGGGGCAATTATCGATCCTAAGTGAACCATGCAGGATACAACGTAAAAAACCCCAGCTGTCAGTGATATCAGCAGCATGGCCGCCAGTAGGGCCTCCAGGTCTCTCCCCCTGAAGTTACGAGTTGGACAGAGATAATTCAACAAAGGACTCCCTGGTAAACACATAATCACGCCCGAGGGATTCACACACTGAGAAATCAGAAGGTGGATGTCAGAGCCAGGAGGGCAGGCAGAGAAGGGAGGTGTGGACACAGCCCCCGCTGGGCAGAATGGAGGGGAGGGGATGACCATCAGGCTGGGGTGGATGGTACAAACTGAAGCTGAACCCAGGATGGGAGCAGAGAGGCTGTGCAGAGGGTAGCAACGTCCTACAAGCCACCATCACCAGGAAAAGAGAGTAGCAGACGGTGGCGGCCAGGCACTGAAACCCTCACTTGGCAGATCATGCAAGGAGAGAAGCAGCGCCTCAACCTAAGTCATCTGCACTCATTGCCACTACACTCACTGGACACAACAGAGCGCCAGCCACAGGACCTGCTTTCCTCCACCCACCCTCAGCCCGCCCACTGTGGCAGACCTTGTGGGGGGCAGCCAAGACACCCCAGACCGAGTGGCATGGCTGGTAGCACCAGGAACACATTCCCACAGCCGGCTACACATCCCCATGGGAGTGGTGTCCTGAAACCAAGATCTCCAGCTATGAAAACGACCATGGGAGTATGGGGTGTTTTGAACAGCTGAGGCCATATGCCCGAACAGAGATCTTGGAAGCCCCGGGAGTGCAGGTAAGAGAAAAAAGAAGTGTGACTCACTGCCACCCACTGGAAAACAGAAGAAAGACCAGCTAAACAGCAAGGCATCAAATACATACTGTAAAAAAGTAAAGAGAGAGAGAGAGAGAGAGAGATTTCCTGCCCACAAATATGCAGAGAGAGAATCCACAAGCACAATGAATATCCAAGGTAACAAGGGAATTCAGAAACAAAATAAAAAATAGTTGGAAAATAAACATAAAGACATGGAAGACTGTGATTTAAATGACCTAAAATTCAAAGAGATGCAGGAAAACTCAGAAAAGCAATTCAAGACAATCAGAAAGAAAATATATGAACGAAAGTAGTATTTCACCAGTTAAGACTGAAACTATAAAATAAACCAAAGAGAAATTCTGGAGCTGAGGAACTCAATAACACAGATGAAGAATAACCTAGCATGCTTAGGAAACAGAGCAGACCAGATGGATGAAAGAAATCAGTGAGACAGAGGACAGAGATCCAGAAATGACTATGTGGCAGGAGAGAGAGAACTGAGCGTAAAAAAAAAATGAAAGAACTGTGAGACCCACCTGACTGCACCAGAAGGAGCAGGATCAGAATAATAAACACAGGAAGGCAATGAGTGGGGGAAGGGGACACAGCACCTATTCAAGCAAGTAACTGATGAGAACTTCCCCACCCTATGGAAAGAACTAGATCCTCAAATCCAAAAAGCTATACACGCAATAGAGAAAGGACAGCTTTTTTTGATTATCTCAATCAAAAAAAGGCCTTTTCCAAGGCACATTATATTAAATACTGTAAATAATCAATGACAAAGAAAGAATGCTCAAGGCAGTTAGGGAAAAGATTGTTATCTTATACAAGAAATCCCATTAGATTATCATTGAATTTTTCAGCAGAAATCCTACCAGCTGGGAGGGTGGAATCCAATACTCAAAATATTGAAAGAGAGAAATCAATAGCCAAGAATAATTTATCTAGCAAAGTTATCCTTTGGATATGAAGGAGAAATAAAGGCTTTTTCACATAAAAAGAAGCTGATGAATTTACCTCAATACCTGTACTACAACAAACGCTAAAAGGTGCTCGTCTACCTACACAAAAAAGACAAGAGAGATACAAAAATGTGAGGAAGATGACTAATAGACAAAAGCAGGAAATTGCAACCCTTGTTCTGAAGGGTATTAAACACTTAAATGTAATGACTGACCTTGCTCAGGAGACAGGGGATAACATACAATCAGAAGAAAAAGGACTACTGTACACGTGAAACTTTCTTTTGCATGAACAAAAAAAAAATATCAAGACCTGAGACACATAACATAAAATAAGAGGAAACAGAGAAAACTGTCAGAGAATACTACTAAACTAATACAACAGAAACATAAGGGAAATGAAATGATGGAAACACATGTACTAGAAAACAAAAGATAAAATGGCTACAGGAAACCCTAAATGAAATACCAGTGAATCTAACACAACAACAGATGAAAACAGAACATGTCACAGTCAACTGGACCTCAATCCAGAAGTGCAAACGCGGCTCATGTGCAAATGGATCCAAGTGCTACACCACATAAACAAAGGAATGATAAAGATAGCGATGTAGCAATACAAGCAAAGAAATTGAGGAGATACAAAGTCCATTTATGATTAAAACACAACAAAATGGACACAGAAGTGCCTCAACATAAAAGAGGCAACGAACACATGACAAATTCTCACCAATACCACAGTCAAAGGTGAGAGACTGAAAGCTTTTCCTCTGTGATCAGGAACAAGACAGGGATATCCCATCACCACTGTTATTCAATGCAGTACTCAAAGTCCTAACCAATGCAATCAAGCAAGAAAAAGAAATGAAGGCATCTAAACTGAGAATGAAGAAGTGAAATTGTCACTTTTTGCAGATGACATGATCCTTTACATAGACAACCCTAAAGATGCCACTAAAAAAACTCAAGAAACAATAAACAAATACAGTAAAGTTACAGGATATGAAAATCCATTGCATTCCTGTATATAGCAACAATGACATATCAATAAAAAAATAAAAATTCCTTTCGCAATTGCAACAAAAATAATAAAATACCTAGGAATAAATTTAACAAAGGATGTGAAGGATCTATACACTGAAAACTATAAGGCTTTATTAAAAGAAAGACACAGAGAAATGGACAGATACTTCATGTTCATGGATTGGAAGAATCAACAGTTAAAATGGCCATATTAACCAAAGCAATAGACAGATTTAATGCAATCCCCATCAAAACCCAAATGGCATTTTTTCAAGAAACAACAAAAAATCGTCAGGTTTGTATGGAACCACAAAACACCCCAAGTAGCCAAAGCAATTCTGAGAAAGAGGAACAGGGCCGGAAGCGTCGCATTTCCTGACTTCAAGTTATACTACAAAGTGATAATGACCGAAACAGCACGGTACTGGCAGAAAAGCAGACACACAGAGACCAATGGAACAGAACTGAGAGCTCAGAAAGAAACCCCCACATACACGGGCAACTAATTTTCAACAAAGGAACCAAAAACACGCAATAGAGAAAGGACAGCCTCCTTAATAAATGGTGCTGGGAAAATCAGAAAGCTGCACACAAAAGAATAAAACTAGACTGCTGTCATCATACACCACAATCAACTCAAAATGGATCCAAGACCTAAGTGTAAGACCTGAAACAATAAAACACACAGGGAAAACAAACATAGGAACTAAACTTATAGACTTTGGTCTCAAAGAGCCTTTTAAGAACTTGACCCCAAAGAGAAGTAAAAGCAAAATTAATGGATGGGTCTCTATCAAACTAAACAGCTCTGCACAGCAAAACAGACTACTAACAAAACAAGAGGCAACACACCGAATGGGAGAAGATATTTGCAAACAATACCTCCTCCAAGGGGCTAATATCCGAAATATATAAAGTACTTGTACAACTCAACAACAAAAGATAAACAATCCAATTAAATAACAGGCAGAGGCCCTGAACAGACAATTCTCCAAGATGACATACAAATGGCCAACAGATACACAGTAAGATGCCTAACTTTACCAGCTCTCAGGGAAAGGCAAATCAAAGCCACCATGAGACACCACCTCACATCTGTGAGAGAGGCTGTCATCAACAAGATGAGGAACGAAGTGCTGGAGAGGCTGTAGGGGAAAAGGAGCCCTCACACCGCTGGTGGGAATGCAAACTGGTACAGCCACTATGGAGGACAGTGTGGAGGTTCCTCAGAAAATTGGGAATAGAATTACATCATGACCCAGCAATCCCTCTTCTGGGCTGTAAGGTCTTTCTATCCCCACAATTTGAGATGTATGTACCCCTATGTTCATGAATGTTACCAGAAGGCGAAGGGGGAGGTTGAAGAGGGTAAAGGGGGTCCAATACATGGTGATGGAGGGAGACCAGACTTTGAGTGCTGAGCACATAATGCAATGCACAGAAATGCACACTTGAAACTTAACTCCTGTATTCCTCACCACCCATTTCCCTTGGGAGACATATCTCCACTTGGGTTCTGAATTGTCTCTCTGTAAAAAGGGGTGAACCCTGCTTACCCAAGAATTGAAAATGCACTTAAAAACCACAAAGCACTATCTATGTTAAAAAGCAACTACTTTAGACAGGATGCCCGGTCAGTGGTCTCAGGTGTTGTCCCGGCGATCAGAAGACACTCACTCTGCGTCCCGGTACTTCGGTCCCCGGCACAGCTTTCACAGGGCGATCCGCCACTCCCGTCTTTTCTAACAAGTTTGTGTTGACTGTCGTTGATTTTTCTTTCTTTGCTTTTGCTTCTTGTCTCTCTTGAGCCAATCTGAATCCAAGAGAAAATATAAGAGACTTAAAACTACTAACCATGTTATTGCCAGTGCTTCTGTTTTGCTTTGTTTTAACGCCATAATGCTATTTTACTTCATAGTGTTCGTTTAGGGCTCTCAAGTTTCCCTTTCAATTTATGCACTTTTGGCACTTTATCCCTTCTCAATCCCTTCATTCTTCCTCATAAACAAGGGGTGTCTTTTAGAGCCCTATCCTCAGAATGAAGAGAATGCTGTATGCCATCTCAGCCTTTGATACAAACTCCCCCACCTTATTTAGGCCTGAACAACTGTGCTGAGCAGTCCTCACTGGCCTCTCTGCCTCGCCTCTACAGTCTACCTTCCAGAACGGCCATCAGACACACCTGCAGATACCAGGCAGCAGCACTGAGTACTCCTCCGGCTCTGGACTAGGGTCTCATTTTTTGCACACAGCAGGCACTGAAGTGCGGCTGAACCAAAGTCTCCTCCTACTCTGCTCACAGAGGTTCACGCTAATGAACACACTCAACACTCACCTTTCTCCCAGACTGCTCCTTCACATCATGCCTCCAGGGTACTACCTGCCATTTGCTGTGGACTTTCTTTATCCTTGTGCCAACTGCACAGTCTAGAACAATGTTATCACTGATGTTGGTGGCTCCATCTGCACATTCCTAAAATGTTCCATTGGGAAAATTCCCAAACTCACATAATCTTTCTTCCCTGAGAATACCTTTAGGATCTTAAAATGCTCTGAGAGTTGTTACAAAGCCTTATTCTTAAGTACCTTGCCTAATTAATCTTATGCCTCTCATGTAGGAATTTCCTATTATCTTTATACCTTTGGATGACACTAGCATTAATAGTCAAAAACAGCGTAAGCAATTTGGTAGCGTCTATTAAAATCTTAAATGTATATAACCCCATGACATGGTCATGCTCCTTGCTGACGTAAATCCCAGAGGAACACTTGCATTATGCATGACCCATCCACAAGGGTCATCTGTTATCACAAAGAGGTGGAAAGAGTCTAAAACATATTCATCAGTGGAGGATGGCCAACTACACCATAGTCCAGTTGTTTTCTGAAATAGTACTAAACAATCGTTACCAAAAAGGGGGATGACCTACATTACTACAAGAGATTATGTCAGAAAGATGAAATAGGCACATGTTACAGCTAAAACATTACATATATAAATGCACAGCATTATCTTTTTTGGGTGGGGTCTGGAGTGGTGAGGAGTCACAGCTGAAAGGCATTTTAGCTCTACTTGTCATACTGAATTATTACTCAATAGTTTAAATCAATTAAGTGAAAATGCGAAACCATTTACAATGTAAATAGCATTTAAATTCATGGATAGTGAATCTTACCTGTGCAAAAAACTTTCTTTTGCTAGTTGAACTTTTAGTGTTCCACCTTTCCATTTTGTTTTATTTAGAACAGACATACCTGTAAAGAAAAGAATTATTACCCAAGTATTGGCAATGCAAAAACACATTTGAGCATGTGCTCTAACTATTTGGTACAAGGACAGTAGACTTGTTTATCAGAGAGCAGCACAGAGGAAATAGAACAAAGTATCTGAGACCTGCAGTGAGAAGGCCTAGGTCCCAGTCTCATCCTGCACTTACCAGAGTCCTACATTCCCTGTCATCCCAGGGCTGCTGGCAGATTCGAATAAAGCAAACGGGTAAATTACAAAGGAAAGTCTGTCATTTATTTATAAGATAGTGTCAGAAACCTCTGGTGGACGACTGACACTGCTATTCCCACACTAAAACTGTAAAGTATTAATGCAATTTTTCTAAGGGAATCAGGATACTGGAATCCTGTAGCCCCTCACTTTTATTTATCACCTAATACTAGTTATCACAGTGCAACCTCCAAACAAATGAGCTGCAAGTGACTAAGCGTTGTTTAATGGCTATGCCCCAGTAGCCAATTTCTCTCAGTATCTGCTGCTTCCTTAATAATAATCACTTACAAAGAGTTTTTATTGGTAGTTTTGAATTTAAATACAAAGGTGCTGTTCAATTTAATCTTTACAGTTATATTATGATCCAAGTGATCTCTATCATACATCAGACAAGCAAAGAGTGGGGCTTAGAAGTTTAAATAACTTGACACAAGTCACACATCAGAGTGATAAACATTTGTTTTTAACTACAACTTACCTATTTGCCCACTGAACAGTTGAACAAGTCAATTAGTTTTTTTATCAAGTGAAATGCACGGCTGATGGCCCTTTCTCTCTATTAGCATGTTCCCTTTGCAGTATCTCTTGACTTGTCAGCCTACAAAGTACTAGAATACATTACCGCGTCAGTGGCAGTATGGATTATAGCCCCTGTCTTCAATGAAGACTAGAGTTTGCTTGCAGTTTTACCGAACTTATTGACAGATTTCATAATTTTAGTAATATAGTCTTCTAAGGGCATATTCTAAAAGCAGCAGTGTCCAGACTTTTGGCTCCCTTAGGCCACAATGGAAGAATAATTGTCTTGGACCACACATAAAATATACAAACACTAACGATAGCGGATGAGCTAAAAAAATAAAGGTGGCAAAATAATTCTCATCATGTTTTACGAATTTGTGTTGGGCCACATACAAAAGTGTTCTGGCCTGCAGGTTGGACACGCCTGCTCCACAGCCAGCCCTCTCCTAAAAGCATTTAATGACAACATAACTACCAGCCCAAGAAATGAACATACTGGGGAGGAGGGTATGGCATAATACCCAGTGGAGTATGTGTAACGGGCAATTTCTATGAGAGTTCTGCCTCTTGTCCAAAATACATTAGAATACCATTTTTGAGCACACCCATTAGCACTGTGTTACCATAGGTCTGCTGATGCCAAATGGTATGAAACTAAACCTGCTGAGCTGTAGATTACTGTAATTCCCCTGACCATGGCTGCCCTTCTGGATGACTTAAAAGTGGCTGCTAAGCCTTTAATTTAGAATGAAGTTTTTTTTCAAGTCAGACAGTAATATAAACTGGCAAATAGTATAGGAAACATATGACAACCTTACATTTTTTCAGATCTGTTTCTGCTACTCTGAGGTTGATATATGCAAAGATTTTCTGTGGGTTTCCTAAAAAAGAGAGAGAGAGAGAGAAATTTATTTAAACTCTTATCCAGAGACCAATGTAAAAATGGTTAAGTTTCTAAATTAAAAAAAAATGAACTCTTGGAAACTTACTCTTTCAAAAAATAAAAAAACAAAACCTTGTTTATTTTTTCACTGAATAAAAAGATGGTATTTTTCTAAGTAGGATTATCAAAATATCCCAAAAGAAAATGAGTAAGAAAAAAGTATCAGATGGTCAGTTAATATTCTATTTAATAAGACACTTATTGGGTATTAGTCCCGAAAACTGAAAGTTCCATGTTTTAGAAATCAGATGCTTTGAAATCTAGAATTTTTTAGATTTCAGAAATGTAATTCTGGGCAAGTTCCACATCATAAGCAATACCTCCCAAGGCATGGGGCAGGGTACACAAGACAGTGTCCTACAATGAAACACATACTACTTTAGTGCTCAGGGCTAACATTCATTGCTGGGGTTCCTTTTTGTGATAACTGACTTGAGTTAGATCTGCCTGTAAAGACCCATGAAGGACTATAAATTTACCTTGGTCATCTTTCCGAGTGATAATCTCCACATCAGAAACTTCTCCAAATCTGCTGAACTGATTTTGTAGGTCGACCTCAGAAACATTCTGGCCAAGGCCGCCCACAAAAAGGCGCTTTGTTTCTCTGTCGGCTTTCATGAAGACTGGGCATAAACTCAGAGTGTTCTACTGGGAAAATAATTTTCTATTTACAGGGAAGAGTTCATTCCTTAGTTCTTCTCAAATCTAAAGAACAACAAACAATAACAACAAAAACAACAAAAACCCAACTCCTTTCCTTGAAACTTCCATACCAAACTGATCGCCTTTCACTTATTATATTATTTCTAACCTTTCTGGTCAAGTCCTACATCCACTTTCTCCATGAACACACTTTGGAACAGCACCTCTACACACATAGACTCAGGCACAGGCAGATGCTTTCCCTCAAATGAGCACAATATTATATTACTACTTTACCCTTCCTCATTTACTTGCCCACGTTGTTAGGTGTTTTTTTCCTCAACCGATTTATTCACTTTAACAAATGCTGACAGCAACGGGATGTGGCAGGTCACCACGCTAAAGGATAAAAAGGCAGTGCTCCATCTTCGAGCTCCTCGGTCACACAAGACGAAAGCAAATGGTGCAATTATAGCGCTACGTCGCAAGAGAAGGGCCTGCAAAGTGCTCTTCAGGTCAAGAGAGAGACTGACAACCACAGCGAACACAGACTTGTCTTTGTTTTTTTTACTATGTGAGCAGAAGTTAGTCACCTTCCCAATGCCATTCAGAGAATCAGCGGTGAAGCCGGAATTACAAACCAAGACTAATTTCAGAACCTGTAATTCTCAGCACTATGCTAGGAAGGTAGCGGGATTAGCAGGGACCCGGAAACAAACCTCCAGAGGTACTGAGAATGGGGTCCATCACGAGGACCTTGCAGGCGCTCAGCTCCCACACCCGGCCCTTCCCCAAGAGCTGACAGCTTCCTTCCATTCACGACCCCAAAACAGTGCCCCGAAGCCTGAAGCAAAGCGCGTGCCCCGGGCGTGAGCCGCGGCCTACATCTTTCCGGTAGCCTCCTCCGCCCCGAATCTACTCACCCCGGTTTTCCTCCTCCTGAAGACCCAAAGGCGAGAAAGGGAGAGGGCGGGCCAAATGGCGCGGTCACGTCCCACGCCCCTGACACAATCCCCACAGAGTCGTCTTCCACAGGCAGCGCCGTTTCGGAGCCCAACTCTAGTCACGTGTACCGATGGGCGCAGTCTCTCTTCTTTCCCACTCGATTTCCAACCTAGCCTCCTAAGGTTCCGTTACCATATTCACTTCCCGACTGCTCTTTAGGTCGTTTCCCGATCTCTGGGATACCGCCATGCCTCCGCCACCCTGCCCTCGACGTCCTCAAAAGATCTGAGCCTAAATTCCATAATTTATACTTAAGGTTATCGCCTTGTGTTTACCTACTCCTTGGCCGGGTCGGCGGAACTGAGGGAGCGGAAGAAAAATAACGAGGCGCTCCCCCTCACACGGTTCCGGAAACTCCCCTTCAGTGACGCGCACATCTGGGTTGTTCCAAAACTCCAGCAGCGCGGGTTGGGCGGTCGTGCCTCTTGGGCTTCGCGTTGGGAGGAACCAAAGCTCTCGAGGCGTAGGGACTGCTGGGGAACAGCTGTGGCATCGTGCGCACTGACGGCGGCAACGGGTCCGAGGACGTGAGGGCTCGGGAGGTGCGCGCGAGCGTCGCTCAACCTCCCCCGTGCCCCCCCCCGGACTCCCGGGATGGTCCGCGCCGGGAGCGCGCGGGGCTTGAAGCGCAGGGCGACCCGCCTCCTGTCAGCGCTGCGCCATGGACCCGGAGCTGACCGAGCTTCGCGCCTTGGAAGCCGAGATTGCGGCCCTGAGGCGGGCGTGCGCGGCGCCGTCGGCGCTCGGGGACGCCGCCACCCGTGTCCGGTACGTGGCCCTCCCTAGGCCCGCTGAGGGTGAGGGTGCAGGTGGGGAAGGGCTCTCCCCTTGGGCGTTCCGGACCTCCGCGCCGACATCCCTGCAGCCCCAAGTTCCGGAACGGAGTCCGGCGTCAGTCCGCCCCTCGGCCCCGTTGTAAGTGCGTTGCCGTGTGGGAACGGATTTCATTGTCGTCGGGGCGAAGCGATGTTCCGTTACGCCCGCGTTCCCTGGCGGGTCAGGAGGCGAAAGTCTTGCTTTTAGCGCCTCCGTAAGCTCGTCTTTGGTGGGCAGCTATGTCCAGTTGGGGTTTAATAAGCCGGGCTTCACGGTATGTAGATGGGTCACTTGTGACAAGAGAGAACGATTTTCCTTTTATGGTGGTGATACAGACTTTCCGTTGAGATGTAATTTAGGTAAAAGTAAGCCGATAGAAATGAAAATAGCGTAGCCTGTAGGAGGACGTTGCAGAAGTCCGACAGGTGGTTGTCAGCGGCCTGCGAGGTGGGGAAGCACCGCTGGCGGGGGAGTCGGCACGACCACGCAGGGTGGGTGGTGGCAGCTTCGTAGTGTCCTGGTTACGTACCAAGTGTCAGACTGTGAAAAGCAGCGGTCTTGTTTTTAACGGGCGTCATCTCTTTTAGGAGCTATGACAGCCCTCTGAGGTAGGCGCTGTGGTTAGCCCTGTCTTAACGTCGACGAACCTGAGGCTCAGACGAGTTGGGTTGCTTGCGCAAGCTTCCAGAGAAAGCAAGTGTCAGAGCTGGAGTGGACCCCGGGAGTCTAACTTCAAAGCCCAGGCCCTTAGCTCACCGCGCAAGGAGGAGAGCCTGTTGTGCCAAACTTGCAAGCTGCTTGAAAGCAGAGACTGTCTTTCTTTTATTTCAGTCAGGACTAATTTGGCATCGGTGCAGAGAGAATGAGATTTTTCCCGAGATGACTAGACAAGAGTTGGTAGCAAACGAGGAGGAGTAGTTCCATAGAAAACGTTTGCATGCGTGTTGGATGGAATTGTGAAGGTGGAGGGAAGCAGGTGAACAGGGAACAGGTGTGTGTGTATTGCAGCCCTTGCCACTCCAGGTGCACAGACTGGCATCATGAGTGTCTCTTGGGAGTTGGATAGAAATACAGATGTCAGCCTCACCCCCACCTTCTAAGTCAGAATCGGCACTTTAACCAGACTCCAATGCTATTTTATGTGCCTTTGCAAATTTGAGAAGCACCTTATCATACTGCGGGGGAAAATAATTTTTCTACTGGCCACAAGATGTTATTAAGTTGGGAAAGTCAGAAGAGTCCAGATTATGCAAGACATTAAAAGTTAGTCCAGCATGTTTGGCTTTAATGTGAAGTTTCTTTTCAGTGTGGGACAGAAAGAAGATTGGGACCTGTGTACAAGTTGATTTTGGTTTTTTTGTTGTAGTGAAACACCATAAATGTTACCATCTTAACCATTTTTAAGTGTACAGGTCAGTGCTGTTACATATATTTATAATGTGCAGTTATCACTATCCATCTCCATAACTCTTTTCATCGTGTAAAACTGGGGCTGTACTCACGAAACAGTAACAGCCTATTCCCCACTCCCCTGAGCCTCTGACAACCACCATTCTACTTTCTCTGAATTGAACTTCTCTAGGTACCGCATATAAATGCCATCACACATATTTGTCTTGTTACACTTAGCGTAATATCCTCAAAGTTCATCCTTGTTGTAGCATGTTACAGAAGTTTCTTCCTTTTTGATGCCGAATGATATATTATCGTATGTATATACATTTTGCTTATCCATTCATCTGTCAATGGATGCTTCGGTTACACCCATGTTGTCGCTATTGTGAGTAATACTGGTATGAGTATGGGTGTACAAATATCTCTGAGACCTTGCTTTCAATTCTTTTGGATATACACCAAGAAGTGGAATTGCTGGATCATATGGTAATTCTGTTTTTAATTTTTGAGGAACTCTCATTCTGTTTTCCACTGTGGTTCTACTATTTTACAGTCCCACACACAGGGTTACAGATTCTCTCACCAACACTTTGTTTTCTGGTTTTTTTATAGTAGTCAAGCTAAATCTACTTTGTAGGAACAGAGATCTATGGTTAAAGTTGTGCTTCAGGAGTTACTACATAGAGGAGCTGAGATTAATAGTCAAGTCATTATTCTCTGGAGTGAAAGAATGCGTATTTTATTTAGGACAGCAGAGGCGAGAATGTTAGAGGTTTTCTTTTCTTTCTAAGTTTGGAGGCAAGAAGCAGGGGCAGTGGAGGACCAAAGGTGTAAAATGAGAATCAGAATGATCATGCCCCAAAGTCCAGGGGAGGCGCTTTTTCAGATGCCCGAGGCACACAGTACAGGGTGTTGCAGACTACGAGTGCAGTACCGTATGGCAGAAATAAAGCAACATTCAGTGCTATTAGTAGCCAAACTTTTACTCCTTTTCAAGGAAAGTAGAGCTTTATCTTCTCAATGGTGAGTATCTGAGTGTGGTGGTATTTTGGAAATTATGCAATTTCTTATTCATTTGGAATCCCCCACCCCACCCCCATATGCTCAGGTTTACTGAGACTCTCTTTCTTGATTTAAAATGCTCTGTAATACTTGTTTGGAAAGCTAAAGATTACTTTAGTTTCTTTTTAATTTCTTGACTTCTTTTAAAATAATTTGAGATATCTTGGGATATCAGACATTTAGGTTGGAACATTTTAAACATTCCTCCCCAAATGGATATTTTAATTCTGCAAAGTACTGCTGTTCTAATTTATTTTACAGTTGTTTTCTAATATGTAGAAATAGGGCAATATAATTTGGTTAGGCTTGTTTTATGTTGCAATTAAAGGTTGCAGTGTCAGTAAGCCACATTGGTTTTGAATTGGTTTTAATGGAAAGAGTCGGAAGAATAAAAATGGTAATGGTATGTGGGTTCTTCATTGGAATAATTATTTCCAATATTTGCTTTTTAGTAAATCATTTCAAGAAATACACCAATCAGATTCTGAAGGATGGGAACCTTCAAAAGATCTGACAAGTAATCTTGGACACTTAGAATCAGAACTTCTATTTCTAAGTACACTCACTGGTATCAATATAAGAAATTATTCCAAGGAGACAGAGAACCTAACAAGCACTGAGATGACAGAAACTGGTAAGTGTTCTTTTTAATCTGGAAGTGCTGTTGAAGCTTGTTATGCACAGGAAATTGTTGGAGATATGGTTGCGTTAAAATTGTACAAGGTAACTGTTTGGATGTGTGGTTTTGTAGGGCTGAAGCTTGTTTTGTAGGGTGTCTTTTGACCATCACAGTATGCATAATACTCTTAAAAGTTGCCAGAGGTAGATATTCAAGAAGACGGTCTCCCATTAGGTAACTTCATAGTCAAGTAGCAGAGATAACTGATTGCAAGAACAACAGAACCATTAATTTTGTACTTCTGAGGGGTTTTCCATCACTGACATGAGAGTTGCCTCATATGCAGTGCTGTGTCCAAATGAACATATCCTGTGGCCATGATAAATGTTTCAGCATCTGGATCATTTGCCTGAGAATGGTTTCTGGTCTCAATAACTAAGTTTTATTGCCAGTGATCTGTGATGCACTAACAGGAAAGGAGAAGTTAATTCAGCTATGCAAGTGGATGTCAGGAACGTTGTTTGGACTAAAGTAGCATCCCCTAAAGAAGGAAATGCTTCCTAACTTCCACTAAAATAACCCTCTTGATAGGGGAAGAGGGAGAGAGGTCCTCAGAGGGTCTTAGGTAATGGATTTAAATATTTCAGGTACTTGAAAGAAAGTGATGGAACACAGAGAAGATGAGAGTGAGGTTAAGTCAGCTGTCAGACTCTACTGGTGCAAAAGGCTCAGTCTGCCTAGCTCCAGACCCAGTGTCACACCATCTGTGGCTGCTTGGTGCTGCTGATTCAGAATGCGTTTCTAGTATTCTGTTGCGTAAATGGACTTGATTCTGAGCTTTCCCTGTCACTGGCTTAGGTTTCAGTTTTCCTGGGTCTACAGGTGGGTTCCACTTTTCCCACCTGTGATATCTAGCTCATCATCTGATTTTCAGCGTCCAAAACCATGTTACCTTCCTCTTGTAGAAATGTACTCTTCTAAAAGTACCTCCATTGGCAAAAACTAGATGGTGATAAAGTCAGAATAGTGGTTATCTCTTGGGTGTGGGTAGCGTATAACCTGGGAAGGGGCATGAGGCAACTTCTTGAAGTACTTTAAAATTCCTGTATCTCGATCTTGTTGGTGGGTACATGGGAAATACATATGTAAAATATATTGCGCTGTATAGTTAAGAATAGGGTAATGTATGCATTTAAAATTATTCATGTGTACCTTAGAGTATTCATGTTATACCTCAAAAAATACTTTTGCTATCATTTTAGTAAACTTTTGAGAGATAACAGAGGTAAAGACATTCAATTTTTTGTCTTTAACTAGAACCAGGTAACGTTGAAAAGCTGAAAACATCTCAGAGTTATTATGATTGAAACTTGACCAAGGTTATACTAGCATGTGTGTATTCTTACCTTAATCTTAGGTATAATGAGAACTAGGAAGTACAAGTTGATTTCATCCTATTTCACATAGATAATCAAATGAAGATATTTGAAGAAAATAGTTTGCAAATAAAATATTGTTTTTCTGATTTACAGGTATAAAAAAAGTTCTGCAGAGACACAGATTATCAGGAACTTGCCACATGGTTACATTTCAACTTGAATTTCAGATTCTGGAAGTCCAGGTAAATTAAGGTATATGTTGTAATAACAAAGACTCCAATGCTATGAAATAAAAAATTCCCACCACCACCCCTCCCTACCCCAGCCTCCAGCAGCGGCTGAGCTGAGGAGGAGTTTATGAACCAGAACCCTCTGTAGCACATTTCTGCACAGTGGTACCATTTCAAAAAAATATAAGTGTAAATACATCACCCCAGCAAGTGCACATGGTGGGGCTACTGCAAGGGCATAGATGCTGTATTGGAGGGCAGGTAGCAACCTGCTCCTGGACTCGCTGTACGACCTCTGAGGTCATGGGAACAGTCTTGGATGCCATCACGAGTTAGCTGACATGCCAGCTATCTGTTACCTGTTGCTGCTTAACAAATGTCCCAAAATTTAACGGCTTAAAACAATAACAGCAACAATTAAAGCATTTATTACCTCACCTATTTTGCATGGATCAGGAATTCAGGAGCAGCTCAGGTGAGTGTTTTTGCTTAGGGCCTGTCATGAGGTTATGGTTTCTCAAGAGCAGCCATCCGAAGACTGCTTGGGGCTGAGGGGTTAGACTTCATGGTGGCTCACGGTTGTGTCAGTTCTGGACTGCTGAGACACAGCTCAGGAGGGGGATTTTGGCTCATAATTTTATGTAAAATCAAGAAGCAGGCAGAATGGTAACGTGCTGCACCGGGCCAGGATGGGGCAGGACAAGCCTCAGACACCTTCACAGGCTGGTCTGGGAAGAGTGGGGGGCCAGGCATCATTTTGACAACTGATGGGGGCAAGGCTCATGCTATGATCACAGAAAATACTTTCAACCAGTTGGTTTTGCCAGCTGGGCCTCCAGGGAGTGTATGCAGAGGACAGGAACAGGTGAGAGCAGGCAGGCTGCCTTGGCCTCAGCTGACCACATAACTAAAGTGGAGATAGGATGGTTGTGACACCAAGTCCTATGGACAAGGGGCTTGCTTACATTCATGGTCATGTGCCATGTTTCCACATCCTTGTCCTCAGCCGTGGAAATCGCCCCACCCCACATTTTCCCTTTTGTATGGGACAGGAGCGGATATCAGGTGATAAGGACTCTGTCTTCTTAGATGTCAGACGTTCACCCTCAACTAGTCAAGAGTGTCTGGGCCCAGTTACTGGGCTGGAGGCTTTGCTTCTCAGGAACTCTTTGCACTCCATGTCCCAGCTGTCACCAGCTGACCCTGGCAGGTTGAAAATGAGCTGAGGGATTTCTAGGCCCCTCATTTGATTACAGAGCTCCCAGCTCGCTCTTACCGCAGAGTGTCCTAGGTGACCAAGAATATCACAGTGTGGCGTTGCCAAGGTTGGTTGAGCAGAATACGACACAGGAGCATAGGTGAGGAATGGGCCTAAGAGACATACACTGTTCCCAGGTTGGCACAGGCCTTGGGGCCATGGCAGGGTCACCAAGGTGCTATCACTGTTTTGCATGACCTCAGAGATCACCTACTAAAGACTGAAACAGAATGTGGGCCCAAGTGTATTCATCCCATTTGGGATAGACAGCCTCTGAAGTTGCTTAAACACATTATAGAGTAAGTTTCCAAGGGCTACCATGGTGGCTACCTGATACGGTCATCGCCTCTGCCATCACACATGTGGCTTCCAAATCGTGGGGTGAATCCCTTTCGCATTTCAGCCCTCGGGGAGGGGGATAGACAAACAAGGGCTCACCTTTTCCATTGAAGGATACTTTCTAAGAAGTTGTAATACCTATAATTTTCACCTCCATTCTGTTGGCCAATAAGTTAGTGCAAGGTAGGTTGGAAATTTAGTCTTCATTATGCATGACCATGTGGCTAATGAAAATTTGGGGCAAGAAGTGCAAATTTAGAGAATTGGTATTCTCCAGCAGTTTCTGTTCCATGTGCTTTAGGGGATGCGGGAAAAAGTTCTAAGGAGAAGAATAGGTGGTATCCCTGAAAGACCGAGAACATAGTTATTGCTGACTCTCTAAACAAACATGAGTTGTCATTGTTCTCATTTAAAAGTATGTAGGTGTTTTTGAGCTGCAGAAAGAGCATGAACTGTGTTCCCCCTGGATAGGTTAAGGACTCTCACTTTCTCTGGGCCCCTTTTCAATTTCATAATTCTTTTTGGGACCAGACTGGTAAGCAAGTTGTTGGAAGCATCACAACTCTCAAATAAGCAAGATTTTAGCGATAAGTCATATGGAGGACTCAGGCTTTTGTGGAGAAGAAAGGAACAAAGAAGACTATCTTTTTTGTTTGTTTTTGTTGCTTAGAATTCTGATGTAATGGTGCATTGAGAATTTTTTAAAATTTTTTATTTAAATAGTAAATCCTCACATATTCTAGGCCTACTCGTATAACTTTAGAAATATATTTCTAGTAGAATTGCTTGGTCAATGGAGATGTACATGTATGGTACCAAACTGTCTTCAGAAATGGGTTTACTGTTTTACATGTTGAGATTTTTATAATTGAGACTGATAGAAAAAAGGCAATAGTGAAGACATAGCAGCAACCTTCTGTTCTAAAACTTTAAAAAAATTTCCTCTAGAGGGAGATGTTTAGCTATCAGAAAATTTAAAATTTAAATGATAAAATTGTCTTATAGAATGTTGTTGTAATAAAATTATAGTAATACAATGTTAGAAGCAAAAGTGACCTAAGTCATATTAACAGAATGTTGGAATCAAAATGACCTTGTAGGTTATCTAGGTCAGCCCTCTTATTTTATATGGAAATACACCTGGAGAGTTTGAAAGATTACCCATATTGGCCCAGCCATTATTGTTAAAAGTGGTTGGAATATCCAGTTCTGTTTCCCATTTACTGTCTGACGTGGTTAGTGCTGTACTGTTTGTATGGAGTTGCAAGAATATCAGAATTGATGTGTTACATTCATTCATAGTCCTTGCAGCATAATGAAAAAGATGGAGGTGAGTTTGTGGGAAAGGGATAGGTAAAGTATGTTTTCATAACTTCTCTTCCTGAAACCCAATGAAATGAACCAAGTCATTCAAAAATAGGGCAACATTTTAATTAAAAAGAATAAAATCCTGTATCATAGGCTCCAAAGAAAATGTACCTGATACAATGGTTGGCATTCTAACCTGAATGAAAGAAAGCACTGAAATCTGATACAGAAGGCTTCATAAGCAGCATATAAATTTTGCAAAGCAAACAGGACCCTCTTCCTGGATGTCTCTACCCACAATCCTTAAGTCATAAAGAATGAGAACTTCAGACTTAAGTGGATGGTGGTAGAAAGGGATGTGCTGCTGAGAGTCAGGCTAGGGCTCCGAGATCAACCTACTCATGAGCTCTTTCCCTCCTTCACCAGCTTGGGAAGACTGATGTGGTTGGTGTATAATAGGCAGGGGTGAGAGACAGGCAAGCACCACCTCCAAGTCAGCTTTCCAGTGGCTAGACAGAATCCAGCCCCAGCCCCACACCCACTGCCCCCGACCTCCTAAAAATAGAGGGGCCAGTAAGTCATAGGCTGTATGCTGACAGACTGTTTGCCTATTGTGATGGGTGAAATGCCAAACTCAGCACACTCACACATACTTGAACAGAAGACAAGACATTCCTCTGAGATTTTTTTTTTTCTGTACCCACTCTTTGAGATAAAAATCACATACCATATAATTCAACCATTTGGAGTATACCTTTAGTAGTTGTTAGTATATTCATGGAGTTGTACAACCATCACCACATCAGTTTCAGGAAATCATCACCTCCTAAAGAAACTGCATACTCCTTATCATCTCTCAGTCCCCCTCCTTCCACCCAGACCTTTTCTCTTGCTCTGTGCATTGCCTACTCCAGACATTTCATATGAATGGAATCATAATTTGTGGTCTTTTTGATCAGCTTATTTTGCCTAGCGTAATGTTTTCCAAGATTCATTCATGTTGTAGCATGTATCATTCATTCTATTTCTTATCTTGGCTAAATAACATTGCATTGTGAGAATGTATTGCATTTTGTTTATTCATTCATCAGTTGATGACATTTGAGCTATTTTCACCTTTTGGCTATTATGAATAATACTGTAAACATTCATGTACAAGTTTTTAGTTAGACATGTTTTCATTTTTCTTGGGTGTATATCTAGGAGTAGAATTACTTGGGTGTATATCTAGGAGTCAAATTAAACTGTCAGAGTAATGATGCTGAGCATCTTTTCATCGGCTTATTGGCTATTTGAATATCACCTTTGAAGAGATGTCTATTGAGATTCTTTACTTATTTTTTAATTGGATTGTCTTTTTATTATTGAGTTGTAAAAGTACCTCTGGAATGTTTGTTTTTTATTATAGTGGTAAAAGCTCACAGATAGCCTATTTAAGCTGCAGCTGTTCCTAACAATTCTCACCATACCCTGGAAATCTAGACAAAGGTTATACACCATCAATATCCATTTCTCCAGCAGTTCACGATACAAAGAGACAAATCAGATAGTGCTCAGACAAATGAGGAGTCGTCAAGGAGGATCCTCTCACTCCATTCGTAGGAAATAGCCAACATTTCCAGACCTACTCCTATTTACATACAGATGGGAGCCACCGATTTCAAAGTACAACAATGGCACAGAGTTCTTTCTTCATTGTTAGGAGAATTAACCCAGGAAATACAAGAATATGCTATATAAAAATTGCTCTGACTCTCAAATGAAAGCATTTAAAGAAAATTGAGTAACAGCGAAAGAGCTGGGAGGGAGGGAGGGAAGGAAATAATGATTATAGTGCTGAAAACTCCATTAGCAGTAGCCAGGAGTAGAATGCAGTATGGATGATAGGCTTGAGAAAAGTCACCTGTGAGAGCACTAGAAAAGGAGACAGTCTGGAAGACAAACAATAGACAGTCAATATGTGATTTTTCCAAAAGCAAGTATAGAAGGAAAGTGAAAGAGAAATTATAGACCAACATGTAATAGAAAAAAGTTCACTGGCATAAAGATGAAAACCTGAATTTGCAGTTCAAATATGTAGCAGTTTATTTAGAAAGCCCGTTATTGAATGTAGAGTTGTTTTAGGCTTTTTGTATGAAGTAGATAGAGTCTATCTTCGTTTACTACTTTAGGATAGATTCTGAGAAGTCACATTGCTGGGGCAGAGACTACAAATAGTTTGTTATGCATTGCCCAAGTGATTTTATAGGGGGAAAAAGTCAGCTCATTGTTTTAGTTTACATTTATTTTATTACTTGTGAGAGCAAACATTATTTCCTATGTAAATTGGAGTTTTTAGTTCATGTCCTTTGCCTTTTTCTTTCCAGTTTCCCTACTTCCTTTTTATGTTTATGGTAAAAATTTTCCTCTGTTGATTGCTTTTTAGTTATAAAATCATGTTATATAGATATTTTGAGGTTTTTATGTGATTACATTTGCTTATTTTTTTTCTATTATCATTGGCTGAGAAAGTCCTTCCTTGCTCAGTTATCTGTTAAAAGTCCATATTTCCTCCTAATAGTCTATGGCTTCAGTGTTTATATTTAACTTAAATAACTCATATGGAGTTCATTTTGGTTTTTAGTGTGAGCAAGGAGCTGACTTTATTCTTTTAACAACCAACCAATATTTTCAGTACCTTCTGTTGTTTACCTTTTCCTATTACTTGGTGGCATTTCATTTTTTATATTTTAAGTTATTTTTGTCTTTATTTTATTTAAAAGTTTACTATGCTCTGATTCATGAACTTTTTTTTTAATTTTAGAATAAGGATAACTTATCTTCTGTTATTACTGACCTCAACATAATGATGGAGCCCACTGTATATTCAGAATTAAGTGAATTTGTGTCTAGGTAAGATATTTTACAATTTATTCTTTTAGGGATTTTTTTTTCACTCTATAATTTTGAGTTTACCTTTCTTTCCTTTATGAGTATAATAAATACCAAAATCTCTCTGAAAACATGACACCATTATTATATATTTAAATTGTCATCCCCAAAATCTGGCAACTAAGTTCACGAACTTGCCACCATGCGCTTATGTTGGTAGCACTGTGCAAACGATTCAGTAAGGTGTCATAACTTGACAACCTTGGTACGACAACAGCTCTGATGGCCATTCCAGGAAGAGAGTTCCAGTTTGCTTTGAAGGATGAACTAGGCACTGGCGTCAGTGCGTACCTTCCCAAGGGGAGTACTTGGCAGGTAACCACAGTGATATTCAGCAGTGAGGTATGTAGCACTTTTTCTAGGATGAGTTCACGAACTTAATTGTCCGATCTTGTATTCTGCATCTAAGTCCTTTGTCGTATGTGGCACTTCCAAATATTTTCTCCTGTGCTATAGCTTGTCTTTTCATTTTCTTAACCATATCTTCAAAAGAGCAAAGTTGTTCTTTTTTGATTTCAAGAATGTCTTATGTTTTTGATACAGTGTCTGAGAACTTTTTGCCTAACTTCAGGTTATAAGAGATCTTTTATATATAGATATCTGATTCATTTACATTTGATGTAATTGGTGATATGTTTGGATTGAGGTGTACCATCAGTAGCCATTTTCTGTTCTGGTTGTGTTTTGTTCTTTTCCCTTCCATGCCCTTTCTGGATTATTTGAATACTTTTTAATATTCCATTTTAATTTTATTTTGGGTAGATCTCTTACATACATGAAATATGTACTATGAAAATATATAGATACCGATTATATGTATTGTGCATATTAAGGGTTGGTGTAGGCATCACATCTGACACTTCACATGGAACGTAGAGCCCTTACACTACAAAGATCCTTTCCTCTCCTCTCTTCATATGGTAGTTTTCAAGTGTGTCGCTTCTACGTGCATTGCAACCCCCATCAGATAATGTTACGATTCTTATGTTCTGCCTTTTTACACATGTTAAGGAATTTAAGAGAAGTATAGCCTGATACATTCAGCAGGTTTTGACCATTTTGGGATGCTCTTACTGCATTTCTGATACTCCAGGGATCCCTCTGGTACCAATTCCTTCTCAGTTGATGAACTCTCTTTAGTGTTTCTTTTGAGTACGTTCACTTGGACCAGTTCTTTTCGTTTTCTGTCATCTGAAACGCATTATTAAAACTTTGTTCCTGAGGGATATTTTCACTGGATGTTGAATTCCGGGTTGACAGGTCTTTTCTTTTAGTGGTTTAAAATTTTCACTTCCTCTGGCCTCCGTGGTTTCTGTTGAGAAATCTACCATCTTTGAATCCATATTTTCCTGTATGAAATGTGTCTGTTTTTCTCTAACTGATTTCAGGATACTTTTTTCTTTAATTTGCAGTAGTTTGATCATAATGTGTGGAGGCATGAATTTCTTTCTGTTTATCCTCTCTGAGGTTATCTGAGGTTCTTGAATTTTGTAAGTTTATGTGTTTTTACCAGATTTGGTAACCTTTTCAGCCATTATTTTTTCAAATATATATATTCAACACTTTTCCTCCTCTGCTTCTGGGTCTCTGAGGACATAAATGTAAAGCCTTTTGGTATTGTCTCATGTGTCCCTGAGGCTCTGTTTATTTTTTTTCAATGTTTTTCTTTTCTTGTTATTCAGATTGCTTTCTGTTTAATCACTACCACCAACTTAAAAAATCTCTTACATTCTCCCTTTGTAGTCACTCACTCCCCCAACTCTTAACATCTGGCACAGGCTGCTCTGATTTTCATCACTAGAGTTTTGCCTTTTAGAAAATGTCAAATAAATGAAATCAGAGTATGTAACCTTTGAGACCGCCTTTCTTAGTATCATGACTTTGAGATTCACCCATTTTTTTCACTTCTGAGTGGTATTCCATTGTATGGATACTAGCTTGTTTATCCATTTGTCCACTGGAAGACATTTGGCCTATTACTAGTTTCGGTGATCATACATAAGAGCTGCTGTAAACCTTCATTAGAGGTTTTCATATATATGTAGATTTTCTTTCTCTAGGGTAAATAACCAGAAGTGGGATTGCTGGGTCATATGATAAGTATATGTTTAAATTTGTAATAAGTGCCAAACTTTACTAGAACAGCCATGCCATTTTACATTTCCACTAGCAATGCATGGAAGTGACTAATAATACTTCAGTGAATTAACTTCTGATATTCTCTAGAAGTTAATTCACTAATTAACTTACTAGACCTAATATTCTTAGGAATTTATTTTTGAAATTGAAGTTTAGAATCTTTATTCTAAATTTTCTCTTCGTTTTGCTTTATCCTTGAGAAAGAGATATTTGGGGTTATTTTACTTTTCTGACTACTCTAGTTGAAACTGCCAAGATTCTGTGAAAGAAATCCATGACATCTGTTTTACATTTGGTGAAGTTTGGACTATGCTTGGGAAAAAATAGATAAATTACAGTCACTCTTACAGCTATAAGACACACACTCTCATACACACACACACACACACACACACACACACACGCTTTCTTCTATAATGGAAAACTATGCTATGATAGAGTAACCTTTATGGAGATGGGAATGGGGTTGAGGGAATTGTGACTTACTCCACTTTTAAATAAAGTTCTTTTTTAAAATTTACATAACAGAACAGTCTCTTTCTCTTTCCCTGTCTCTGAGTGTCTATAGTGTGTGTTTAAATTTTGGTCATTGTAATTTTAAAGATATTTTTATTGACTCACTCCCTCATCACATGATCAGGAGCTTATTTTTGGTTACCTTGTGTGATGGAGAGTAAAACATCATGTCACTTTGACCTGTAAGCTCTAATGAAGTAACTGCTCCTCTGTATAGACCTATAATTTTTGGAAAGTAATTTGTTCACTCAGACATTAAAAAGATATTAGTAATAGATTTTGGAGTAAGTTTCAACACTTAATCTTGAATGTTCCTTGTAAAATAGAAGCTTATATAGCTCTGTGTTAATGCAACTACTCTATTTTCTTCGGATTTCTCTGTGTCCCCTTTGGTCTTTTGTTCCTCTGCTCCCATTTCCTGCTTTCATATTCTTTTTCATTTGGCTGCTAGAGGGATTGCAACATTCGTAAACTAACTTTTAGTCGTCTCCTTAGGTTTAATACTTCACCACTGTAAGTACCGTCTAGAAGTCGTGTAACTGTGCACACCTCTTTCCCTCCGTTTCATATTGTAGTTGCTTATGAATTACATTTATATGTATACATTGAAAACCCGATCAGACAATGCTATAATAGTTTATTTTCGACCGTCATACATAATTTAACAAACTTAAGGGAAGACTAATAGTTTGTTTTATTTACCCAGATGATTACAGTTTCTGTGGCTCTTCCACATGGAGCCTTTTTACAGCATTGCATAGATCGTGGCTCTGTTCTATGTGTGTATATACACACACACACACACACACAGACTTGTAGTGCAGTAATCAACTTCGTGAATTCACATTGACATAGTACTTTTTCTAACTTGCCATTCATATTTCAATTTTGTTCGTTCATCATTAATTTCCTGTATTTCATTTTCTTTTTCTCTACTACATGAGCCAGTCTAGGGTCAAGTATTGTGTTTAGTTGTCATTTCTCTGTAGATTCCTTTTTTCTAGAACAATTCCACAGCCTTTCTTTGCCTTTTATGACTTTGCCATATTTAAAAAATATAATTTTCCACCTCCCTGCCATAGACTGTTCCTTATTTTGTTTTTGATCTTGTCTTATGATCAGCTGATATTACGTATTCCCACGTAAAATGCTGTGTATGTGATATTTGTCCTCAGATATCTGTCCCTCATAGATGATGTTAATTTTGATCATTCTGTCAAAATGTTGCCTGATTCCCCACTGTGTCATCACTGTTGTTTCTTTCCTCCCTTGCAACTAACAGGCAGTCTGTGGGGAGACACTTTTAGCCAGGTTAATGGAGAGTACCTGCCTGGGCCTGCAGGCTGGGTAAGGGGAGGGGAGAGCTCAACGAAGGACAGTGGCATCTGTTATCACTCCCCTCCTTGGAGACAGCTGTCCTGACCTCTCCCCCTCCCGACATTGCCCTGGTGCTAGTCAGTTCATTTCCTTCCTGGTGCTTTCTGAGGTGCAACTCTGAGCAAGTGATTCTGTGGGCAAGTTGAACTGTGCATGGGCCCTTTAAGAACTCCATTGCCTTGGTCTCTTGCACCCTGTTGTCTTTCTCAGACACTATCTGCATTGGTTTTCACAGTCAGATGTTAAGGAGACTTCTCTTCCTGGCACTGGGGCCCCCGATGGTGAGCCTGGTGTGGGGCTGGGACTCTACACTCATCAGGTGGGACCTTTGCAGCTGAGGTATCTCGTTCACTGCCACACTATGGGTGTGGGACTAGCCTGTTCCACATCTCCACCCCTCCTACCAGCTTGGATGTGGCTTTTTCTTTATATTGTTGGTTATAGGCATTCTCTTTAGCTAGTCTTCAGGTGGTTCTCTGTAATTTAGTTGTAATATTGATGTTAGTCATGGGAGGAAGTGAGCACAGTGACTGCTTATTCCACCATCCTGATTGAAGTTTCCGTTTTTAAATAGCATGGTCAGGGAAGGGCTTTTTGAGAAGGTGACATTAGGCTTGCCTAAGTGCACCCCATTGGTTGTTAACTCTAGGTACTCTAAAAACTATCACATTTTGCCTTGTGTTATAATCACTCAGTATCTATATCATATTCTTAGTATAAATATACAGATATGTGGTAAGGATAGTGTACATTCATATATCATATTTCATTTGGGTTTTTCCTTAAACTCATGGCTAATCTTTGTGGAGCTCTTCCTTTATCTGCAAAATGAGGGAACTGGATAAAATTATTTGCAAGTTCTGCCCCATTCCGAAAGTTCATATGTTTATAACTCAAACAATAAAAATGTTTCTGAGAAATAATGGAACTCATTGGAGTTGGAATAATAAGACCTGTTAGAAGAACATCCATGAGTTAGGTCTCTCTTTTATAACACAGAGTGATTGCCAATATTTGGGGAATGCTTCTCAGCAAGTCTGGATCTACAAAACACTGTTCCTGTGAGCCACCCACTCTGCATGGAATCACTTCATTTCACAAATTGCTTATTGTTTGGTATGGTGGCTCAGATTCCTAAACTCCTTCACTAAGTATGCATGCCCACCACTATTTGCAATATACTTAACTGATCTAGTTTTAGAAATTCCTGAAGAATGAATTCTATGTGCCAGTTAATTTTTTAAAAATGTTTTTAAAGGTACTCTTTGAAAAAACAACAAAGCACAGAGAAGCATAAAAAACTTTAACTGGAAGAGATTTGGGAAGAAACTGTTCCTCTAATCATTGTACAGGCAAACTGAGTGATTACTGTACACACATGCTCATTTTTCGTGTGTCTGAGGCTATTTTTAGTGCATTTTTTTAGGAACCACAATTCACTTCATCTCTATTCTGATGTCCACAAGTACCCTCGTGGAACTACTGTTTCCAAGTTCTAATATGCTCGCTGAGATTAGCTATAAAGTGGCTTCAGAGGATCATTTACTGATGATCAAGAGCTGCTCCAAATTAGTTACCTTCATGAAAATACAACTATAGTTGCCTTGAAGACCAATTTGATGAGGTCTTTGAGAGGCTTTCCCAATGAATTTCTTAGCTGTTACAGGACCACTTGCCTGAGTGACCAAGTGTGGAGAAAATAACCCCAACACTGCTGTTCCATGTGTTGTAGTCTTTTTTGCTATCTACAGGAACCAACAGCTTACATTTGAAATTAACATTTGTTCTCATATGTACTGCATAGCTCGTACTTGAAAGTTAAGAATAAAGGCACAGGACCCTATTTTGATAGGTGTCATTATTATTTGATTAAGGCCAACAGACCAGGAGATATTGCCATTGAAAAGATAGTTTATTACTCACAGTTCCTAAGAGGATGGGCATACAGTGACACCATAGACCACAGGGAGAAGCACTGGAGTAGGTTAGGAGGCAGAGAGAGGGGGAACCTGGGCAAGAGTCTTTCTAGTGGTTTCTGAGGGAAGTAGTTGGTGAGGCAGCATGCACAGGCATTGGCTTGGCCAGTGTGAATAATTTCAGGAGGTTCTGGAGCACAGGGGCTGTCCCAAGTTGTCTAGTACCTGGCCCTCATGTGATTAGGATAGGTGGAGAGTAGCCAGAATTGGAGAGCCTGGTAAAAGAGAAGTGATTGGGGGGTGGACACTGGACTGGTCTGATAACACTAGAAAAGCATGCCTAGGAGTGAGTTGTTTACTATCTCTAGGAATTGGTTAACCTTGGGAGGGACAGTTTCTTCAGGGTAAGAAATGCCCAAGATGTCAGTACATCTGCAGACAGAAAATAAAAGACATGGTTAATACAGAGCCCTCTCTGACTTATTTTAAAATCCAAGGCATAGATACCAGTGAAACTAGCAGAGTAAGTATGTACCTTTGAAGATTCCTCCATAAAAGCCACAAGAAAACTGGCAGTAACTGCATGAAGCAAATATTTCAGAATTCCAGAAATGAACTGAAGGCTTGTAACAATCTAAGGAGCATTTACTTAGGAAAAACAGCAGAATCTTTGTAAGTGGAGTGAGCTTTGTTGGAATTGTAAGTGCCCTGTTCCCATCTCTCCTGGACCAGCTCTGAGGTGGCCTTGAGAACCAAAAGTGTGCAGTCAACAGAGAGAGTAGAGTGGGTTTTCACTTTCTCAAAGCCTCATGGTCATTGTTTGACCTGTTTTTGGTTCCCTGAAAAATCTCATTTCCAAGGACATCTGTTTTTCAGCTTAGAATCAATCTGCTGTGAAAGCCTGTTCTCTACAGCATTTGTTGAAGACATTTGGAGACAGCTTGTAAACTTCATGGCTACCTGAGTTGGTGAATGACAGTTGTAGTAACTAATAGGGTAACAGAAAGCTTAAAAGGAAAGGATGAGATGGCCATAGGGACTTTGCAAAGCACTAATGTATTCCTGGGAGTCTGGGAGGTCCTGCTCGGGCGTTGGGTTGTGTGCATGCCCAGAGTTAGGTGCATGCTCAGAAAAGACCTGAGGTCGCCCTGAGTTATTGCTGGCTAATTGTGAGGCTCTGCAGGAGCAGAGTGAAGGCCAAGGTAGGTGTCAGTTGCCTTGCTGAGGATTGAAGGTGTGCCCCAGCACATGTGAGGAGCCCCTTGGCAAACACTGGGAAGCATAGGAGCTCTGGGTGTTTAAGTAAATCTCTGTCCAAATATTAGCTAACTGAGCAGAGACTTCAGTAGCCACACATACAAAGAGTACAAATTTTACAGATTAGTTCAGAAAAGTCACTAAACAAACAAATACAAAAAACATAAACCCTGGAAAAGGAGGCAATCTGATTTTGAGAATTGCCACAGTATGTTGTTTAAAATGTTTAGTTTTCATCAAAAATTTCAAGACAGACGAAACACACACACACAAAAAGAAAGTGTGGCTCATACACAGGGAAAAAAGTAAGCAACCAATAGAAACAGTTCCTGAGGATGCCCAGACGCGGACACAGACGGGACTTACTAGACAAAGACTTTAAATCAGCTATTTTAAATATGTTCAAAGAGCTAGCAGAAACCATGTGGACGATGATGTTTCTCGGGGCAGAATATCTTAATTTTGTACATGTGAGAATGTCTTTATTTTACTTTCATTTCTGAAGATTTTCTCTGGCTGTAGAATTGGAGTTTGACAGTTCTTTTCTGTGACACTTGAAAAATTTTGTGTCACTTGCTTCTGGCCTCCATGTTTTTTTGTGTTTCTGTGTTGTTGTTGTTGTTGTTGTTTTTAATGGGAAATACACAGCCATTCAAAGCATTGTTCCCTTATTTGTAATGCCTCATTTCTTTCTGCCTGCTTTCTAGAACTTTTCAGAAAGTTGGTCATCATTTGTCTATACTCAGACACCTTTGCAAATCTTCTCAGATTAACAACATGAAGGTTAAACTTTTTGTTACTCCTTCCTTTCTCTCCCGCCCTTTCTCCTTCCTTCCCTCCCCAGTCTGTTTTGTCTTTGTTGATGTTGGATAATTTCTCCTGATCTATCTTCAAGTTCATGAATCCTTTCCCTGGCCATCTCCATTCTGTTCTGGAATCCTCCTGGTGAGATTTGCATTTAAGGTACTGTACCTTTCAGTGCTAGATGAGTCACTTGTGTCTTCTTCTTATCTGTTCTTTCTTTCTTGATACTTTCTATTTTTGCATTTCTTTCAACAGTGTTCAGGATAGATTGTTGCAACATTTTCTTTGCCTTTTACATTGAGTTTTACGAGTTCTTTGTATATTTTGGGCAATAGGCCTTTGCAAATGGTATTATATAGTTTTGTTTTACTCTCTTGATAATGTTCTTTGATGCACAAAAGTTTGTTGTTGTTATTGTTTTTGTTTGTTTGTTTGTTTTTACGTGGGTAGTTCCCTGGCTGGGAATCGAACCCAGGCCACAGCATTGATAGCGCCGAAGCCTAGCCACTACACCACCAGGGAACTCCCCAAAAGTTTTAATTTTTATGAAGTGTATATTTTTATTTCTGAGGTTCATAATTTTACTGTTATATTTAAGAAATCATAGCTAAATCCAAGGTAAAATATTTGCCTTTATGTTTTCTTAGGAGAGTTTTACAGTATTAGTTTTCATATTTAAGTCTTTGACTCATTTTGAGTTAATTTTAAGGGTTCCACTTTATTCTTTTGCATGTGGATATTCAGTTGTCCTAGTTTTTGAAGCCTGTTCTTACCTCCACTGGATGGCTTTGGCACCCATGATGAAAATCAATTGACCATGGCTCAGTGGTTTTACTTCTGGACTCTCATGTCTGTTCCATTGATCAATATGTTTATGTTTTTGCCCATTCCACAGTATCTTTATTACTCTTGGTTAATAAATGGTCTACTGCAAAATTGATCAGACTCAGAGAAAATTAGTTGTCAGCCAAGGCACACATCAGACATTTGGAAAATAGCAATGGCAACAACTGTATGACACACTTAATGCCTGGAAACAAAACTTGCACGAAGTGAAAAGCAGCCTTCTGAGTCTTTCTGATACTTGAATTTTTAAGCTATAAATTTTATTCTTTGGGGGAAAAATATCTAAACCATAGTAAAATATTATAAACTGAAAAAATGCATTTTAAAATAGGAAGTACTCCAATTGTTTTCTTCTTTTCCAGGATTGATGTGGGTATTTACTGACCCTTTCATTTCCACATGGATATTAGGGTTGGTTTTTCCATTTTGACAAAAATAACCTTTGGAATTTTGATGAGGATTGCATTGCATCTGTAGACAGCTGTAGAATTAAGTCTCCTGACCATGATGTTTTTATATATTTAGGTCTACTTTAGTGTCTTTCAGTAATGCTTTGATGTTTTTGCTATACAGATTGCAGTTATTTGGATAGAGTCATTCCTGTGTGTTTTATTCTTTGGGATGGTGGTGTAAAGGGAGTTGTTCTATTAATTTTATTTTCACATTGATCATCAATAGTGTATGGAAATGTGATTTTTGTGCATTATCCTTGTATCCTGCAACTTTTCTGAATTTGTGTTAGCATTAACAGATTTTGTGAGTTATTTAGGATTTTCTAAATGTATAAAATCTTGACCTCTGTGAATAATTTTCCCTTTTCCTTTCCAATGGATACTTTTTGTTGTTGTTGCCGCCTAATATCCTGGATTAGAAATTGTAATACAGTGTTAAATAGAAGGGTCAGAAATGAGCATCCTTGTTTCTGTTTGTAGGAGGAAAACTTTCAGTTTTACCATTGATAATGATGTTAACTGTCCATTTTCTTATATGACCTTTATCATTTTGAGGGCGTTCCCTTCTATTTTTAATGTATTGACAGTTTTTATCATGAAAGTATATTGGATTTTGTCAAGAGCATTTTCTGTATCAATTTAAATAATCATGTGGTTTCCTTCATTCCAATAACATTATATATTACATTGATTGATTTTCTTATATTGAATCACCCTTGTATTTATGGGATAACTACCACTTGGTCATAATATGTAATCCTTTAAATACATTCTTGGATTTTTTGGGGGTGGGGGGGATAGTTCCCTGGCCAGGAATCAAACCCAGGCCATGGTGTTGAGAGCACCAAAGCCTTAGCCACTGCGCCACTAGGGAACCCTTTGAATTTCTTTACTAGGATTTTTTGAGGATTTTCCTCTGTATATATAAGAGGTATCAACCTATAGTTTTTGCATTTTGGCTTCATGCTGGGGCTCTCCTTCAGCACTTAGCAAGGCCTTTCACACTCTGCCTTAGCCTTTACTGCCTGCCTGTCTTTAGCCTAAATATCTGCCAGAAGTGAAAGATTATGGACTTCTGCGGTCTTTTCTGAGTGTGTGTCCTGCCGTAGGCATTTATGTGGCTTTTTGGGGTTTTGTTGTTGTTTGTTTATTTGTTTTTGTTTTTTAGTGTTAAATTTATTGGTGTGACATTGGCTAATAAAAATTATGTAGATTCCAGGTGTTGTTTTTTTTTTTTATTGGCTTAACTCAAGAAAAGTTTATTTGCTTGTTTATATTACAGTGCAGTGAGGGTCAGCACGAGGTAAGAGGGTCTGCTCCACACAGTCATCACAGACTCAGGTTTCTTTCATCCCATCTCTCTACTGTTTCTTAGATCCCCTGGTTTTTGCTTTAGATATGGGAAGGGCTGGAGCATAGATTAGGCAAAAGTTGCATACATCACCTCCACTCACATTCCATTGGCCAGAACTCAGTCACGTGGCCCCCAACTAACTGCAGGGGTCTGGGAATTGCAGGCTAGCAGGAGCACAAAAATGTAGGACTATTGGGTGTGACTTCCAGGAAAGATTGTCTTTCCTCTCCTGATACAAATGGGAAGACTTGACTTTTTCCTGAACTGTAGGCATGAGTTTGGAGGCCCAGCAACCAGGTTGAGACCATGAGGTGGCAAACATGAGGACAGAGACCTACTCCTCTCAGTGTTGCCTCCAATTACTTCTAACTGTTCTTTAAAACCAAGTACAATCACTTCTCAGCCTTTTGGCTAAGATCAAGTGTAAAATCAAGTACACCCTCAGAAGATGAAGATTCCCAACCAGTAAAGATCTATGAAGGTCTGTCTTTTGTGGGCTGTTTTGGAGACTGGAAGTCCATGATCAAGGTGCTGCCAGTTCAGTTCCTGCTGAGGGCTCTTTTCCTGCCTTGCAGATGGCCGCCTTCTTACTGGGTCCTCACATGACCTTTCCACTTAAAACATTCAGAGGAAATTAAGTCATTTATCATAAGCTCAGTTTCACAGTATTGAATCAAATTGGTAAAAATCTTCTTCAGTTTGCTAGAAGACAGGAACAAAAATTCCTTATGTCACTTTAAAATCTAAACCTCATGTTTTGTCAGCCAACATTCTTTGCCCAGAACATTACAGATTTGAGGTTAAGCAAGACTCCAGTTCTGACTCTGGAAGTCCAAGATCAGGGTGGCAGCATGTTCACGTTCTTGTGAGAGCCCTCTTCCAGGGTGCAGACTGGCAACTTGTTATATCCTAATTCTTTGGAGGGGAGGCTTCTGGTCTTTCCAATGGTTTTCACTAACACATCAACAATTATTTTACTTCAGTGACAATTTGTGGTGATAGGTAGATTAAAACCAGCGAAGGAAATGCTTAAGGCAGAGTCCAGATGTCTTCTCTCTGTGGCGTCACAGACAGCCTTAACTCCTTCCAGTAATGATGTGTTGCCAGCCAGGAAGCTCACAGTTTTTACTGGGGCTCCAACTTGTGAGCATAGCTGATTATCCACCCTTTCTAATCCTTTGACATAAAGGGCCCTTTTCAAAGTCCTTATTCTCTAAGATTCTCATTCCTCACCTTTCCCTTCCTTAGCTTTTGGCATGTCTGTTATTTTACCCCAAGGCAACAGCAGCTTGTTCATTTGACTTTCAATGTATTTCAGAAATGACCTCTGCAGAGTTATTTCTTTTTTCCAGGAAAGTTCTGAGTTAGGTGAAAAATAGTCAGGTCCCTTTCATTAGTCCCAGGGACTTCACAGAGAGATCAGAATAAACACATTCAGTTACGAACAAGATCCACTCTGTTGTGGTTGGGACAGGGTTCCTCACTAAGGAAGCACGTTGCCACCTTCAGGACTGCCACCCATCCAGGTGTGGAGTGGGAGGTGGCATAAGCGGAAACCCTCCGAAGGCTTTCTCCTCTGCTCCATGGCCATTCTTCTCTTAAAGGTTTGCTTGGTTGCTATAAACATTTAGCTGTCTTGCCAAACTCCAGAGGCATGGTTCTGACAGGTATTGTGATGGCTGTCAGTGTTTCTGAGCAGGGGTGGCCCCCAGCGGCCTCTGCTTTGCCATTTTTGCAATTGTCCTTGTCAACACTTCTACTGAAAAGCACTCCTGGCTCAGTGACTAGGCCAGGGTCTGGGGGCAAGGAGAAGTATAGAGCTCCCACACCCTTTCTCCTGGAATCCGCATGTCCGCTTCCCAGCAAGGCCTTGTGTTCACCAACCAGGAAGCTCCACCGGGTTTTGTTGCCCAGGTTTTTAATTGGGGTTTCCTTACATGGAGGTCATTGATTAGAGGATTGCCCATGTGATTGAGCTCCTCCCGCCCCCCTCTCCTTCCTGTAGGTCTGCTTGGCCCAGTGTTTGGATGTCTTTGATCAGGTAGTTGGTCTTTCTGGTGACCAGCCTCTCTCCTAAGGCTAAGTAGGGACCACGTTGGTCACTGTTAACATAACAAGGGCACACTCTTCACTCAGGAACTTTAACGGTTTTTGAAGCTCTGTGCCAGTAACTGGGGACAAAGATAAGATAGATTTTTTATTCTTTCGCAATCATCAAATAAGATTCAAGGAGAATGTGGCATTTGAGTAATGTCTTGAAAGATGGGTAGGATTTAAACATTTGGAGATGGGATTCCAGGCATTCCAGGCTAAGGAAGTAGCATTAACAAACACACGGGGCACGAACTCAAAAGCGCAGAGTTCAGTGTATAGAAGTATGTCAAGCATGCTTTTTAGTTCTAGTGAAGGATATATAAAAAGCACTAAGAAGTCAGGGCAGGTTGGAGCTTTCATTTAATGGTAGTTATTAATCACAGAGGTTTTTATTCCTACAGAGCAGAAGAAAGAAGAGATCTGTTTATGTTTTTCCGGAGCCTGCACTTTTTTGTGGAGTGGTGTGAATACCGAAAGCGCACATTTAAACATTTCAAGGTAAAGTCTAAAGTCTTCACATTTAACATGTGTGAAAAAGCGAAGCTCATGTTCATTTGGGGATTAAGCAGAACATTCTTTTCTTAGAGTTTTAAACAACAGAAGATGTTTTAGTTAGCTTTTGGAATTTGTGTTTACTTGGAATAAATGAAGGAAGAATGCTTCCGTACAATTCAGTGAATCTTAAATGAAGGAATATCTTGAAAGAAGTACAGTTTTATTCTTAACTGATTTTATCACACATTTAGAAAAATGAGTCTGTCGGGCACTTGGAGTGAAATGACGAATGCTAATAAAGAACATAGTCACAGCAGACTCATCACATAGCGTTATCATCTTCCTGAGCCAGACTCTGTATTTTGAGCTTCTTAATTATCATATATTTCAAGTTCATATACTAAAGCCAATTCTTATAAAGTGATACCTTTTAAGTCTGATACTAATAACATTCAAAGACTCCCTTTGTTTGTTTTCTGCCATAACTAGAATTTTATTTGGCTGCATTGTAATCCCCCAGGTCCTGCTTAGTTGCATAGCATCAAGTCATTGACAGCAGTGATTTACACAAAAACCAGTTCTGAAAGAGTCAACATAAATAATATCTCACAGTTCGGGTTCTCTGAAAAGCCTAACTGGGTCATAAGGGCTGTATTTATGACTGGTAATAATGCTCCTTTATTTCGAATGCTTCTTTACTTTATTATTATTACTGTTACTTGCATTCTGTTTGGTTGAGGTAATAAAATCTGTCATGTATAGGTTTTTCTTTGGAATGAGACATGCCAATACCTGTCCTGTCCCTGCACCGTGGTCCCTTAAAGAGTTCTCATGATTATGTTGTTTACTCTCAAGTGTTCTTGCAACAGAACTATTAAATGATTGAGGCATACACGGAAGTTATGGTGATGAGTCCACCTAACAGGGTCGTTTTACTTACACATTTGCATGGGTTGTGGGAAACGCAGCCCTCGTCCCATTTCCAAAGCTATTTCACCTGTAGGTACTGTCAGGGCCCGGTATCGAAGTGTAATCGGTGTGCTTCTCCTGCACAGTGTAGAGGCTCCTAGGAGCTGGTCTTTGCTGGTGGTAAGGCTACTAGAATGGAAAAAACACATTGTTGTGCAGCCATCACCAGTATCTATCTTCAGAACTTTTTCATCATCCCACACTCACACTGTTCCTATTAAACACTAACTACCATCCCCTTCTCCCTCCTGCTCCCAAACCACCATTCTATCTTCTGTTTCTGCGAATTTGACAACTCATTTAAGTGGGATCATAAAATGTATCCCTTTTGCTTGGCTAATTTCACATTGCATAATGTCCTCAGGGTTCACTGATGATGTAGCATGGGTCAGGATTTTGTTCCTTTTTAAAGGCTGAATAATATTCCATTTTACATATTTGCCACATTTTGTTTATCTGTTCATCTGTTGATGGACATGGGTTGTTTCCACCTTTTGGCTATTTTGGATAATGCTTCTGTGAACAACGGAATACATCTGTCCGCACCCCTGCTGTCAGTTCTCTTAGGGATATAGTCCTGTCAGTGGAATTGCTAGATCACGGGGTAGTTCTGTGTTTAATTGTTTGAGGAACTTCTTATTCTTCCCAGCAGCTACACCATTTTACATTTCCAACAGCAACGTACAAAGCTTCCAGTTTCTCCACATCCCTGCCAACATCTGTTATTTTGGGTGTGTTTTTTCATTTCTTTTTCATCATAGCCAACTTAATCGGTGTGAAGTGGTATTCCTATTGTGGTTTTGATTTGCATTTTCTTAATGATTGATGGTGTTGAGCATATTTCATGTGCTTATTGGCCATGTGTATGTCATCTCCGGAGAATTGTCTATTCCGGTCGTTTGCCCATTGGGTCAGGTTGTTTGGGGGTTTTTATTGTTGTTGAGTTGTAGGAGCTCTTTATACATTTTAGATATTGATCTCTTACATATAATTGGCAAAAATTCCATTCTCTGGATTGTCTTTTCGTTCTCTTGATAATGTCTTTTGATGCACAAAAGTTTTTAATTTTGATAAAGCAATTTATTTTTTCTTATGCTGGGTGTACTTTTGATGTCATATCCAAAAATATCATTACAAAATGTAATTTCATAAAGGCATTTCTCTCTCTTTCTCTCCAGAAGTTGTATCGGTTGCCTCGTAAGTTTAGGTGTTTGATCCACTTTGTAAGCCAAGGGTCCAACTTCATTCTTTTGCACGTGCAGTTTTAGTTTCCCAGCACTGTCTGTCATATGCAGTGGTCTTGGCACCTTTGTTGAAAGTCATTTGACCACATATGTGAAGGTTTGTGTCTGGGCTGTCATATTCCATTCATCTGTGTGTCTGCCCTTAGGCCAGTGCCACACTTTTGATGGGTGTAGCTTTGGCTATTTGGAGTTTTTTGAGATTCCATATGAATTTTAGGATGGATGCTTTTATTTCTTTGAAAAATGCCATTGGGACTTTGATAGGGGTTGATTGCTTTGGGTAATATTGTCGTAGTGACTCTTCAATCTTCAATCCATGAAGATTCCACAGGATGTCTTTCTATTTATGCATGTCTTCTTTAGTTTCCTTCTGGAATGTTTGTAAGGGTAAAATATTTTTAAGCCTCAATTTCTTTAAATATCAGTGTCAAGAATGCAGCAACATCTGTTTTAAGACAATGGAGTAGCATACTCTTACTCTCTCTCATTCTACTTGTGACTCAAGGTGCATTTCAGGTTGTCAGGTACCCATGTTCATGTCTGCTTTTTGTATAGAAGTCTCAAAATGATTTCTCAATGATAATTCTGTAATTCAGAGTTTTTACCAGTGCTTTTTCCTAATTATTATTTTATCTAAACCACTGGCTTTTAAATTCTCTAAAATGTGAGTTATTTTCTTTTCTCTTTAAGTTAAATTATGCTGTAAAGAATATTCAAATACATTATCTTTTTGACATCTGGAAATGTGACGGAGTCTCCTCGGACTGTTTTCTCGTTTTGGTCCCACCACTCAGTGCTCTTTATCAAGTTTATTATTCCAGATAAAGTTACCATTTATTTTCATTGATTTAGTCAGAATTGTGGTATTTTTCCAAATAAAACAGAGCCCTTCTGTTTGAATGGATTTTGTTTTGCACTGTTTGTTTTATAGTCCATTCAGATGTGCTCACTGTTATCCTAGGCACTTTGAAAGTATAGAGGGAATATTGGATGTGTTCATTGTACTCAGCTTTTAGTCACAGAAAGATGAGGCATGCACACCAAGTAATGAGAAAGCAGTAGAATATTTGTGATTAACAGTTACCAAAATAAAGTAACTGAACGAGTTATTAAGTGTTATGGGTAATTATTGTGGCTTTAAGAGAGCACAGATCGTTTAATGGAAACGTTTCACGGTGGCATCATTGCCAAATTAGGGAAAAACTAAAAACAGGTCATTCCAGGTAGGGAAAACATAGAAGTAAATGCTTAAAAATAGGAGTAAGTATTTGTTATGGGAATAGTATATTGAGACCAACTTGATGGTAATGTATAATTTATGTTGGAAACAATGTCAGTAATTTTTACATGCATAGTTCGAATGCATGTTTCCAAAGCACTGATAATTTTGTATGTGACCGCAAAGCAATGTGGAGATTATGCCTTTTGAGTGGGGTTCAGGAACGTTCATCTGGCAGCACTGTGTCATCATAAATCACCAGTATTAAAGATGAATTCTCACCGTTAAATGTATTAGTTAATTATGGTTCTTTAGAAAATGTTGTTCAGAAGCTTTCTTACTAAAATTCAGTCTGTGTGCATGAACATGCCTGTGTGGGAGCGGTTGAGAGGGTGGTGTGGAATAACACTACAGAATTCATTCCGTTTTCTTGTCTTACATTTGGATGACTTTATTTATGAGATTCTCATTCCTATTATGTAAAATGAAAATATTTTGCAGTATTTATCATATTTGCAAGCCTTTGCAATAGTGAACTTTATGACTGTTTTCTGAGAAATTGGATGGACTTTCAGGTTTTTTTAATAAGCATCCTGATTTTGGTCTGTTTGACTTGTTAAAATGTTTTAATAACTAGATTTAGAATGTTTATATTAAGATAAAAGAAAATTTTGTATTATTTTACTAAAGCCTTGAACTGTATGACTACAAAGCAGAATGTGTTTGAACATTGCTATATCAGCTCTTTATCAGAGGGTAAATTATGCCTTATTTGGAAAGTTTTGCCTATGAGACTATGCCTTATTTCTCAGGCTAAGTAAAACTACAATAACTGCCTTAATAGAAAGAAAACAGAATTTCTTCTTTAAAATGAATAATGTATGAATCATAAAAGAAAAATAGGAGGTCAATGGAAATATTTATCTTTTCAAAGTTTTTGGAACATTAGCCTTAAATACTTTTGGAATCCAGTAAAGGCCAAATAAGACAAACAGTTGAAAGTTTCTTGGACTTATCTTCTCACCTCATTAGTAATAGAAAAAAATGCTTCTTAAATTTGAGCATTTATATAAAGACATACCTGTTAATGACAGCCTACTGTAAACAACAAAGATTTTGTAATGCTGTTTAAATATTTTTCATATTACTTTGTTTTGAATTTAGAGATTCAATCTTACTTTTTACTTGATACATGTAACCTTTTTGAACATCCTTGCTAAAAACTTAAAATTCCTTAATAGTGGGATACAAAGTTAATATTACACAAGTATTTATAATTGTTTAGACAGATTATAAGTAAGTGTGTACTTTAGTGTATCAATGCTGCATTGATAGTGGTTAAAAGTATGACCCTACAGGTAATATTTTTAAGCAGATAAAACTGTTGGGATGCTTTCCCAGGACGATGGGATTTCCCTCCAAGCGTATCTCTTCTATGCGTTCCCGAACGTAACGTGTGTCATTAGCCTTGCAGAATGTATCGTCGGTAATTGAAGTTATGCCGTTAAACTGGAAAATAAAAGGGAAAAATTGTTCAGATAGCTTGAACTCAACCTTTTGTATACGATGTAATGGGATCTCACAGAACATTTTATCTAAAAAGTGATTTTAAAAACACTGTTGTGCATACTGTGTATCCTCATGGTGATAAAATCCTCTCTGCAGTCTGAGCCTTCTTTTAGGTCTGCAGTGTGACTTCGGAAGAACGGATGATTTGCTGTTACTCAGAGTAATACCCACATAACAAAGTTCTGAGCATAAGTAAGATAATACTCACTGGAAAAAGTATCACATTCTAGAGTGTCAACTCAAAATGCATACTGTGTCCTTAAAATGTCTTTTAAGAAGTAAAAACAACAAATAGGAAATTTTGTGATGCTGAAAGACCAATTTTAGTTTATTTTTATTCCCTTTTCACTTTTTTATTACCTCAAGTTGGTGTTGGACAGTAAAGTCGGTTGGAGAGTCTCCAAAAGCAAATGTTTACTGCCATTTGGAGAAAGAAATGGAAGCCAGAGGTCTCAATGTCCCCTAACTTCAAGTCCGCATGCCAGATTAGCTAGGAGACACTAAGTGCACAGCTGGGGACAAACCCTCTGAGAGACGGCCTCATGCCTCAAACTGCTGGTGCTTTGGTGGTGCTCAGGACAGAGCCAGGGCTCTGGGCAAGGCAGTGTGTGGGGCTCAGCATGAATGCTTGTAACAGGCAGGATGCACCTGTGAGTGTGAGTTTCCTCCGGAGCCTACGACTGACCCTTCGTAATTCCAATGGAGGTCAGAGACTGTGAGAGGGGCGATCATACCTGCAGGTGAAGTACACGTAGACTTTCTGGTAAATTAAGAGGCACGGATTCCAGCTCATTGTGGTCCAGGTAGAGGAAAGACAGGTTATTCAGTTTCTGTAAGAAAAAGGCACTTTTGCTGCATTGTATGCATTTCTTCTCAGGATTGAAACTCTGCACACACATATGTATACACACGCACATGTAGACTCCCCGTTAACCGGAACGCAGGGAACTGGCACTCTCAAGCAACCAGCATCTGCCAGTCCCCATGGGTTCTCGTTAACTAAGTCTCCTGCACACGGGTACTGATACAGACACATTACTGCTGTTCATCACTATTATGATAGTACTTGTCTTTGGGGATTGCTGGTTGGTTTCACAAATAGTATACTTTGGTCCTATACAAAGGACGGTATAGCCCTGGTGGATTCCCACATTTCTGTCCACTTATGTGATCTCTGAATACCCAGCTATGCCCAGCATCAACCCTCATGTCAGCCTCTGGGGCCCTTTGAGTTTGTCTTAGAAGCAGCTAATGAGGTCATTCCCTATTGCAGGGTTGAATTTGGTTCCTGATGCTGCTATAACTTGTTTGGAACCTCTAGAACTTCTGAACACTTTAGGTTCAGTTTGTAGCCAAATGAATACTCCCAAGAGATGTGTATGTTTGTTAGTAAGATGTTTCCCAAATAAACATGTTAAGTACTTTTCTAGGTATGGCATTTCCCCCTTAAGGGTTTCATGTTGAGTCACTCAATAAACCATTGTTGTGTATAATTTGATAATACAATTTCAAGGTGTGATTTCTCCTGATATTAATCTTTTACTTCACCTTACCTGTGGCAGAATTTGCTAATTTTGTTTTTTATTTTAGAATTAATTTGCTGTTATTTTAGTCCATTCTTAAGCATTCTGTCGCCCACCATATGGGCCCCAAGCTCCTACCTTCCCTAACGTGCAACTTTACGTAGGTTGGAATAACCTGATGTTACCCGTGGCTTTGCAGCCCCGGGCATTAAGCAGAACTCCAGGGTAGCTTAGGGTATCGTTTCTGTGCCAGCTCGTCATGAATGCCTTCTGTGATGCAAAGTATTCAGACATCCCTCTTCCAAAGTGCTGCTCAGGCCCTGTAGATCTTCTGCGTGCTGGTTATTAAAAGGTGTTAGCAGCTTGAATTACGTATTTCAAATTACAGTGTCTTTTGTTTGTTTTTAAAGTGAGTCCAGTTTTTAGAAGTCCCATAAGAGTTCCTTAAATTCTGAAGAACTTTGCTTTGTCGCTAGAATATCCCTTAAATTTGATAAAAGATTCCTTAAATGTAGACAAAAAGAAAAGAAAAAATATTTTACATTTTCTGACAGATTATACGTTTGTGGACAGAGTGTACATTTGTGTTAACTAGATGATAATGAATATTTGATAGTTTTAGGTACTTATCATGAGAAGCTACAAATCTTCCTTTTGAATGAAGTTGTCTATGGCCAGCTGTCCACCATCCTTTCATTTGAGGTTGCTTCCAGGACGGAACGAGTGTGTCAGAGCTGTGGGAGTCCTGGGCTGAGGTGACTGTGTCTCCGTAACCCTGCGTTTAGATACAGCCTGGCTACCTCAGTCACAGCAGCTTGCCTCCCTTTAGCCTGTGCATATATTTTTTTGAATTACTATATGGGATGGTCAGGAAATTGGTGGAATGAAGGGAAAGAAGGGTAAAAAAACTATTTACTATTTTCCTTTTCAACATATTCACCCTTAACCTAATACACTTTTTAGATCTTTCAGTAAGTTTATTTATTATACCCCTGAAAAAAGGTGGTTTTTGCCCTCAAAGTGCAGTTTTAACCTCTTCATCATCTGTAAATTTCTTCCTTTGAGGCTGTTTTTTTCATATTTGGGAACAAATAATAATCAGACGGAGCCGGGTCTGGACCGCAGGGAGGGCAGTTAACGTCTGGAAGCCACGGTTGTGAGGGGTAGCCGATGCAGCACTGCTCTGTGCAGGGGCGCATCGTTGTGCCAACACAGCACCCTGTACTCCCTTCTCCTTGTTCTTCTCCTTCCCAGACTCTCCATACTGTTTCACAGACTGGAATAGTCCTCTCCAGTTATTGTGACACCCTCATCCTTGTCACCGATCAACAGGTACCCTCTGTATCCCAAAGAACAGGAGTCATGATCTTTCCAGCTGATTGGGACCCCTTGAACTTCTCAGGGGGTGGCGTGCCCTTTTCATGCCACTACATGGGCTCCTGCTCTGAGTCAGGCTCATACGATGAACCCAGGTATCATCTTCAGTGACAGTCTGGTTTAAAACTTCATCTTTGTTGTCTCTGCAGAGTCCACAAACTCTCATGAACACTCAACACACTTTTGTGTCTGAAGCACCGTGAGCATGCTCACTGCCCATCTTGCACTGACTTCTGACGTCCTTAGATGCTGATGGAGAATATTCAGAGTGGTTGTAGGTGATACTGCAATCGTTTCTGCACGCTTACTAGTGCTGTGAGGGAAAAGAGATACAGGAACACTTCCATTTCGAGGTTTCATATAGTCTTGGTGCCACGAGGGTGTGAACCATGACTGTACGAATGAATGTTTGCTGTCTGAACAGGTGAAAGGGGACAGATGTAGTCCATGAAACAGGAGAAAGCTTATGTAATTGTAAGTGAGATACAGGCAGAAGCCAGACAGAGTAAGCCTAGCAGTGTGGCTGTTTATTATGTCAACAATGTCTTCCTCTATTAAGTAGGAGTAGTTTTCAAACATAAAACCAAACTCTAAACCAGAGTTTCTCCTTGCTTTATCATGTCACCTTCTGCTGTATAAAACTGACACTGCGCTCAGACATGCTCTAAAGTACTTACTTTGAATGCATTCGCTTTGATTCCTCGGCTCTTGATTTTGTTGTACTTAGCGTTAAATAAAGTAAGCTTGGGAGGGAGAGCTGGAAGTTTCAGTAGTTGATTTTCAGCCAGTGTAAGTTCTTCTAACAGAGAAAGTTTTGAAAAAGTACTGTCTTCTATGTCTTCAATCAAATTTCCCGTAAAATCGATTCTTCTTAAGTTGGCTTGAAGGGCAAGTGTACAAAAAACACAGAAAGTATACAAAAATAAGAAGTTAAGTTCTCACTTGGACTGAAGGAAAGCATGTGTGTAACAGGTCATTCAAAGGTCTCTTATCATCAGTGTCTAGAAGAGTGTCTGCAGTTCTGTGCTAGACTCTGATGCCCTTCTAACGGGAACCCTAGAGTCTCAGGTTGGGAAGGAGACTGAAAGTTAGTAGAGTCCTTCAGTCCTTCTCTGATTGAATGTTCAGGATACTCAGGCAGTTTGAAAGAAATTCTTGTTGCAAATCATGCAAAATAATTAGTACATGTGCTTGAATAGAATCATGTGAATATTTTCGGATTGTTTGCTAGTATGTTGCATTATCATCGTGGGTATATTATCTTAATCTTTCAATGCTTTATTGCTTAGCAACAATAGACTGAAACGTTCCCTAATTTATTAAAGCAATGCAGACCAGTGTGTGTGTGTGTGTGTGTGTGTGTGTGTGTATCACATTTGTCTGCCTGGGATGATTAGGAAATATGGTAACTTCTCATTATTTGAGATAGTCATGTCTTTAAAATTGTTGCAAATACTGAATTAGTAAATATGGAACCATTGCTCTTATGGAAAATAGAGGGCTAGGTGCCTTTGAGCCTCTGGCCACACATTTCATCAGCTAATCAGTACATAATTTTGTGTGTTTCTTTTTACAAATAACTTACTTTGCGTATACTGTTGCTAAATTAACACTGAATTCAATAGCTGTCAGCACTGTAACTCCCACTTGAATGAAGACACGTCTGTTTTCTCCGTAAGACGCACCCGAGCCTTTGTGCACTTAGGACACTAGATAGCACTTCAGCCTTGTGCTTGGAGACCGTTGTAAACAAAAAGCACAAACATGTAAAAAATGTGGCACTAAGTAGACTGAACATGACACTCATGTACAGTTTAAAAGGAGAAACAAAAGATCACAGTGTCACCTTGTTCAGCCATGGCTGTGTAATTCAGTTTTTTTGCCGCTGTGCACATATCTGCAAGTGACTATGAGAGTGCTGCAAATACTCATTTGGGGGTTACAGATAAATTGTAGCAAGTAGGTGAGTTTGAAAATTTGGAACCCACAGATGAGGAGTAACAGCTGTCCTTCAGCCAGTTGGGAGCTCCCAATGGCAGCATGAACCCAGTGTTGGTTAAGCTTGTTAATGTGGGGTGGGGCCATAGTGCAGTTCTTGGTGCGATTTTCTTCAGAAGCGCCTGACAACACTGGACTCTAGAAAACATTGGAGAGATTAGTGATCCAGGGCTGGGACTAGGCAGGATGTAGCAGGGGTTTTGGCGTGCTCACGGCAGTTTGATGGGATGTCAGCAATTCACAGTTGTTAATGACCTGGGAAGGAGTTAACTGCCACTGTGCTCAATACTAGTTCCATAATAAAGTCATCAGAGGAGTTGGTTGTATTGGGTGATAAGGGCTGCGCCTCTGGGGATGAGGGCCTGGTGTCAGTAGTTTTAAAATGCTTCCCCAGATATTTTTACTTTTTTTTTTTTTTTTCTTTTTGGTATGCAGGTAGCTCCCTGGCTGGGAATCGAACCCAGGCCGCAGCGCTGACAGCACCAGCGCGGAAGCCTTAAGCCACTGCACCACCAGGGAACTCCCTCCCCAGCTATTTTTAATCATACAGCCAGGAAATGCAGTTTCTATGCTTTTATAGTGAAGGTAGAAAATAAAACGTGGTGGTTGGAAAAGCATCCTGGTTATGTGGGTGCTGCTGACTGGCTTGGGGTTGAGGAGGCACTTAGATGGGCCATCAGCATAGACACAGAGTCCCCAGTAAGGAAGGTGACAGGAGATCGGGCTCCTGGGAAGTGTGCTGACTCCTTACATACCAGCAAGGACTCTCCTGGAAGTGAGAGGCCACAAGTGCCTGCATGCATGTCACACCAGCGTGAGTCCACGCCAGTACCTAACTCACACTGACTTACGGATCTCTGCAAAGTCTCTGGCAGTCAGTTTTTTGATCTTGTTGAACCGTGCATACAGATAGGCCGACTCCTTGGGCAGGGGCGGCACGGCGTCGATGTCGATCTCTTCACAGTACACAGAGCCGCTCAGACACACACACAGCAGGCACGTGGGCATTTCTGGGTCGGGACACAGAGTCAGAGAGAGAAACCGTAGTTTCAAAGTATGTGACCAGCAGTGATAAAGTTATTGCTGTCACAAACGTTATTACTGATTCGAAAACATATTTTATGGAATTATAGGTGATCGCAGGAAAGATATCATGGTTATGACAGCTAGTGACTGTATTGTAACTGATAATTCACCAGGAGTTCATTTCAGATTTTGTAATTCACAGTCTCTTTCATTCTGTTTTACCATAGACCCTTTAATTGCCCAATTGATTGCCAGGCCTAATTGCTCATTTGAATACCAAAAATTTCAATAAAGCAGGACTTAAGTTGAACACACACTGGATTTATCACCTGGTGTGGCACAAACACATTTCACATTGGTGATAGCGAAGGAGCTTAGAAACCACCAGGTAGATTAGCAGACTAACTGGAAAATTGGAGCCATCGCAGGCACTGCTTGGGGTCCACGTCACTCTGCCGTCACTCACTGCCATTATTTGTCATTCTCTTTTGTTTCTTTCAACCTGAAACAGTTTTTAGTCTTTATTTTTCATACCTTTTACTTTTTTGAAAGACTTTTAACTTAAAAAATTATTTTTTAGGGTATTTATTTTGTAGATTGTGTTTCAATTAAGGTTTGTCTGAGGTTCCCCATTTTTGGCAGGAAGACCATGGAAATCATGTTGGGTTCTCATTGCCATGTACCAAGGAGCACACAGTACCTATTTGTCCCATTCCTAACAGTGCTGTCTCTGGTCAGTGGTTCATTAGGTGTCCACCATATTTCACTCTCTGTAAAGTATTTTTCACTTTGTAATTACTCAGTTTCTTCCAGAGCAGTACTTTGAGATTTTAAACAGCTGGTTTGTCATTAAACTTTTACCCACTAGTTTTATCATCTATTGATTGTTACCTGAATTGTTTATCACTAGGATAGTTGCCAAATAATGATTTTCTAATTCCATCATTCTTTCTACACTTGTTAGTTGGCGTTCCGGTGTCAGGTGGACCAGTCCCTTATTTATTTCTCCCAGTGTAAACTTATGAATTCCTTAACCCATGGGTGATAATACATTATCATCATACTTATTTTTATAGTCAGTTGTCACAGATTAGCCAGTGAGAGCTGATGTAAGCTCTTTTTTTATCCTGCCACAGCTTTTTTGTGATTAAGTGATATGCAGTAAATTGCACATATTTCACCTGTTTAAGCTTTTGACATAGATTTATACCCATGAAACCATTACCACGATCGAAGAAATTAATGTAACCATCACCCCCAAACTTTTTCATGCTTTCCCTCCTAGTCTGTCCCCCAGCAACCACTGATCTACTTTCTTCCTTATATGTTTGTTTGCATTTTCGAGAATTTTATATCAAAAGAATAATGTAGTATATACTCTTTTGTCTGGCTTCTTTCATGCTGCATAGTTATTTTGAGATTCATCTCTTGTTGCTTGTATCAGTAATGCATTCCTTTTTATTACCAAATTGTAATCCATTGTGTCCATATACACAATTCGTGTAGACATTTCAGTTGTTTCCAGTTTTTTGGCTGTTTTAAAGAAAGCTGCTAACATCGTTTATGTACAAGTTGTGTACAAGCTGTGTGGATTTATGCATTCATTTTCTGGGGTAAATACTTGCGAATAGAATGGCTGGGTAGGTGTATATGTACCTTTTAAAGAAAGTCCCAAGCTGTTTTCCAAAGTCATGCTGCTTTCTAGACCCTTCAGCACTGCACGAGAATTTCAGTGCTCCATATGCTCGTCAACATCTGATATGGTTGGGCTTTTTAATTTTAGCTATTGTAAGGTGTGTTGTGGTATTTCATGTCATAATTTTCATTTTCCTAATGACTAATGATGCCAAGCATCTTTTTATATAATTTGCCATCCACATGTTTTCTTTGGTGAAGTGTCATATCTCTTGCCTGTTTTCTTACATTGAATTTTTCTGTTATTATTATTGAATTATAAGAGTGTATACTATAGATACATTGTTTATCAGATTTATGTTTTACATATCTTTTCTTCCAGTCTGTGACTTGTCTTTTTATTTTCTTATCAATGTCTTGGGAAGAAAAAATATTTTAAATTTTACTGAAGAACAGTTGATTTCTTTATAGTCCATTTTTGTGTTATATTTAAGAAATCTTTGCCAACCACTAAGTTTTTATCCTATGTTTTCTTTTATAGTTTAAGTACTTTATATTTAGATATAGGGTCCATTTTGAGTTAATCTTTATGTATGGTGTCAGGAAGGGTCAGAGTTTTGTTTCTTTTTCTATAACTATTTGGTCTTGCAGCACCATTTTTTGAAAAGATTACCTTTTCTTCATGGTATTATATTGGCACCATTGTAAACAATGAGTTCATCCTATTGTGTAAGTCTGTTTCTGGACTCTATTCTGTTCCATTGATCTCTTTGTTTATTTTTATATTAATATCATAATAGCTTGATTCCTGTACTTTACAATAAGTCGTGACATTAGGTAGTATAAATCCCTCAAATTTATTCTTTTTTAGCATTCGTTTGACTTTTATAGGTGCTTTGCATTTCTACACAAATTTTAGAATCAGCTTGTTAATATATAAAAAAAAAGCCAGCTATGATTTTAATTGGGATTGCATTGAATCTACAGATAAATTTGAGAAAAATTGACATCTTGCTGACATTTGAGTTTTCTCATCCTTGAACACAGTCGTGTATATATCTATCTATCCACATGTTTAGTTCTTTTTAATTTCACCATGTTATCTAGATTTCAGTACAGAGAGGTCTTAGACATCTTTTGCAAATGTATACCTATGTATTTTTTTATATTTTGATTAATTCCTTAAAAGTTAAATGTATTCATTATTCTTTGAGAACTTTTTTATTTTCTGGCTTCGTAAGATGTCCCAGACCAATCTTGCCTTTTCTCTGCTCCAAGCCCAAAATCAGCTACTTCTTCATGGAGTACTGGTTACTTTTAGTAGAGAGTGGTATTTAGAATCCACGATTTGGGGGTGGATATGCTCACTGGCTACTGGGATCTCATTGCTTCTAGGCTTTCTCAGCATAGAGAGTGCAGAAATATATGTATGTGTATTTGTGTCTTTTCCATATAATACAGATACCTACACACATGTATACGAGGGCTGTCCAGAAAGTATCCAGCCATGTAATATGAAAAATAGAGGCGTGTATGGCTGGATTTTTCTCTACAGCCCTTGTATGTATATGCAAGGGCTGTCCGGGAAAACAACGTTCTGGCTGTCATTATGTACAGTGTGTTTGCTTTACTTTAGTTGTAGAACAAACATTAAGTCTTTTATTATTGCTAACCTGTACACTGGAAAACCAGCTTACTGCAGTTCTGGTATTTGTCTTAATGATTTTTTTTTTTTTGTATTTAGGCTAAGGGTATGTAGTCAAAACACTGTTTAAGGCTTCTTTGGATTAGATTTTTTTCTCCCTTTAGCGTGTTATGTTACGCATTTGAAATGTAATTAAGTGTCTATTTTTCTATTTGTATTTCAGTTTGGGTTTTTTTCTTACCCTTATGGATTTTATTTATAAATGTATTTGTTTGTTTGCCTGTGTGAAACATAATGTTGTAAAATGATAATGCCAAATTTCTGTCCAGAAGTTTGTATCAGTTTGCAGTGTATGAGAGTGTGTGATACACCATGTCCTTGTCAATGAAATACGGTAATATATTTTCATACTTCTAATTTTTGTTAGGTTAAATATGGTATTTCCATGTAATTTTAACATTTCTCTTTGTGTGAGGTTGAACATCTTTTCATATGTTTAAGTGTCATTTTTATATAATTTAGTGGATTGTCTGTTCGTTTCTTTTGCCTGTTTTTCTAAAGGATGTTTCCTTTTCCTGAATTTTTACGTGTTTTTTTGTAAGTTAGAGATATTAACTCTTTGTCAGTGATGTAAGTTGCAAATAGTTAACAATTTTTAGTTGTCTTTAACTTAATTTATATAGTTTGCCATGCAAAAGTCTCATTTTGGAGTCAAATTATTGATTTTTTTTCTTTGTCTCCACATTTTGAGGTACCTCACAACCCAGGTTATCTTCTAGTATTTGTAAGGTTTCACTTTTTACATTGAACTCAAATGTATTTGGAGTTTTTCTGTGTAAGGTGTAGATCTAATTGTATCCCTTCCTAGTGGACTACTCAGTTGTCTGAGCACCATTTAAAAAACTATGTATCTCTGCTTCAGTGATTTAAGATGCTGACTTTATTATATACTAAATTGCTACATGTATTTCTGCCTGTTTCTAGACTTTCTATTCTATTAATATACCAGCATCACACTGTTTTAAACTGTAAAGACTTTAAACATATTTCAGTGTGTGGTACATCTCCTTCCTGCAGAAACTTTTCATTTTTCAGTGTTTCCTGGGCTGTTTATGCAGTTTGGTTTTACCCTATGAACTTGAGAACCAACCTTACCAGACCTTTAAAGAAGTTCATTGTTATAAATTTAGGGAGAACTGACATTTTTATGACACTGAGTAATCCTGTCCAAGAGCAAGGGATGTCTTTCCATTTGTTCAACTTTGTTTTTACTATGAACTTTCAGGTTTCTTAGGATGTATTATCTGCTTTGGTCCATTTTATTTTTATCGTAGCCATATAGAGATTAGTGCGGGATACTTTTTTTCTGTTGTCATGTGAAACATTGTTCTGCGATAGAGCAAGAATAAAAACCAAATAGGAGCTACTAAGTAGGACTTTGTAGTTTGTTACACATTTTCTATTCTTTTAATTGAAATGTACATTATAATTATTTACATACAGTTATGCATCACATAATGACATTATGGTCAGTGATGATCATATATATAAAGGTAGTCAGTCCCGAGGACTGTAATGGAGCTGAAAAATTCCTATCACCTACTGACAACATAGCCTTCATAACATTGTAGCACAATCCATTACTTGTGTTTATGGTGGTGCTGGTGTAAACAGACCTACTGAACTGCCAGTCTAAAAACTGTCCGGAAAAAAATCCAGCCATACAGGCCTCTATTTTTTGTATACATGGCTGGATACTTTCTGGACAGTCCTCATATAGCACATACAATATGTACAATTCATAAGACTTGATAATGATAATAAATGACTGTGTTACTGGTATATGTAAATACTACACTATACTGTTTATCATTATTTTAGAATGTATGTACTCTTTCTACTTATTAACGTGTTTGCTGTAACACAGTATGCTCTATTATGCTGGCAACAGCCTCATACATCTTGTGTTACTGTGTCTCTTGATGGCATCATTTTCTGTTGTGCTTGATATAATCTTGTGTTGTTTTATGTAGTGACATTCTGGACAGGCTTGTAGCCCAGGAGCAATAGTCTATACTACAGGTGTGTAGTAGGCTCTCCTATCTAGGTTTGTGTAACTATGACATTTACACAACAAAATCACCTAACAATGCATTTCTCGGCAATGTATCCCCATCATTAAGCACAACATGATTTTATGCAGATGCTTTTCACTTTATGATGGGGGGCTGTATCCCAGTAAACTGAAACTTGAAAATTTCATAAGTCAGAGTGTGTTTAATATTCCTAGCCTGTTGAACATCATAGGTTAGCCTAGCCAGTTTCTACTGAATGCATATTGCTTTTGCACCATCATAAAGTTGAAAAATAAAAGGTGAACCACCATAAGTTGGGGACTATCTGTATAGCCAACTATCCCTCTTCTGTGAGTTTCTTGAAGGTAAAAATTACATTTTATTGACCTTATCCTCAGGCTATGCTTAATACATATAGTCCTCAACTTATGATGGAGTTATGTCCTGGTAAACCTATCGTCATTTGCAAATATCATTAAGCATTTAATACACCTAGCCTAGTGAACATTGTACCTTACTTAGCCTACCCTACCTTAAATGTACTCAGAACACGTATATTAGCCTATAATTGGACAAAATTATCTAACACAAAGCCTATTTTATAATAAAATGTTGAATATCTCATGTAATTTATTGTGAGTATCACTTAACCATCATGAAGTTGAAAAAATCAAGTTGAACCATTGGAAGTCAGGGAGTGACTGTGTTTGAAAGTAATCGATGTTTAATAACTATTTCTTGAATTGATTTTATGTAGACAAAAAGACACACTTTTTAGAGGCTAAACTAGGACTAAGTTTTGGTTGCTCTTAAATGTTTCTCTTCCATGTTTGTCATTCATAACATGAGATGGGAAATGATGTGCACTCCTTATATACACCTGTTTGACTTTATCTAGGAGATCAAATTCCACTGTTAGGATTTGCTATATCTGAAGCAGGTTTTAATTACTATAAAGAGTAAAGTTCCATTATAAGCTGTTTTTTAAAGCTCCTTTTAAAAATGAGATAATAGGTTGTTCATACTTACCATCATTTTCTTGCTTGCGGGGGGGTGCTGGTGTTAAATTCTCATCTTTTTGTAATTGAAGACTTTTCTCATCATGTATTATCATAGTTTCTTTTTCCTGTTAGAAAAATAAAAATTTATTATCAGGTGTGATAGTCTAATTTTGACTATACTCATAAAACAGACAAAATCTGTCTTCTCATGGTCACAGTTAATGACATTTCTTTGTGTTTCATTAGGATTTTATGCATAATTACATTTCATCATTTATAAAATTACAATGTCAGTATTTGGTTAGCTTGGTTTTATACCATACTGTGAGCTTCTTGCTTAAAAGAACCAGGTCTTCTTTTATTTTTATATTTCCAGAAGCCAAACTCAGTGCTTTCTAAATGTTGACCATATTGAAATTCCAAATGGGAACTAAGAAAAACTTCTCTGATTTGGAATTAAAAGTTTTTCTGGGTGAAACCTAAAATGAAGATAGGGTCTTGAGATTATTTTTATGGAAAGTAGCGCTTCCAATTATTCTTGTTCAAACTGAGTTCCCGATACCATATTCTGCCACGTTGAACAGAACTATAGCACCGTCATGTTACGCACGTGATGCACTGAGGGGCTCTTTGTCTCTTCTGGAAGTGACCCTTCCTTACCGACTGCGTCCGTTGAGCCCTGGCCCTGGAGTCTTTTATTCCCGCCTCCTCACCACCCTCTTACCACTAGTCCAAGCTCTTATCTCTAGGAGAATGGGGATTTTTATAATTTACCCTCTCACATTCTGGGAGAGAGCGTTTTCTGGCATTGGACTAAAGCATGTCACGTGGGTTCTCTACCCTCGGAAGCTCTTTCCACCATGAGTCCAGGTCTTGACTCCTTCACTCTCTGGTGTGCTCTGGTTGGCAGTCTCCTCTACTCTGTCTATTGAGTGCTGTTGAATTCTGCTCCGTTTCACAAATGTCTTAGTTCCTGCATTCATATTAAAACAGACTTCAGAGGCAACGTAGAGGAGAGAAACAGAGAACTTATTTTACTTATTACATTTTTGGGACCAGGGAATTTTGAAAGTATTCTTTTGACTGATGGATAGAATCAAATCAGCTGTATGAGCCAATAGCTTATGATTACGATGGCCCTATTTTTTTTAAATTTGAAGCTATGAGTATCATGCCTATTGTTTTTTTTGTTTTTGTTTTTGTTTATTTGTCTTGGTGTTGGGCAGGAATAATACTAGCCCCATTGAAAGAAACTGCAGTGTTAACATTTGCTCGTGTATACTAGAAAGAAAAGAAGGAAAGGCGGAGGGAGGGAGGGAGGGAGACACACACACAGAGGCAGTTGTAACTGGTCACTTAAAATCTTTGCCATCTTACTTACAGTGGAATAGAACTTTGAAGCAATCAGCACTGTTAGATATTTGGCTGCATTTCTCATTTTTCTGTGTGTGTGTGTGTGTGTGTGTGTGTGTGTGTGTGTAGGTATGTCACACACAGTAGGCAGGCAACAGATATTTACGTGCTGTGTTAACTTTTTCCTTACCCAGCATTCATTTCTGTGTGCCAATAAACCACAATTGCTTAGCCCATACAAGTGGAGTATTAAAGACTGGGTACAGTATTAACTCAATAACTGTTGTAGTTATTTGGTACAAATTGACAATCTGAATAGTTGGAACTAATAAAAAAGAAATCCCCATATTATGTAGTTTTCATTTTTTTAGTACTGTGTATATAGTTGACATATAAATAATTGTGAAATACTATACAAATCAAAATAACCTTCTTCTATTTATTTTCTTGAACCTAAAATAATAAACCTTAAGTTGGTAATTTTAATTTATTTCTCCTATTACACTGTTTTCCTATTTTGTTTTGAGGCAATATAATATTCAAATATAGGGCATTGTGTAATACTACTTAACATATAAATCTCAGCTGGTTAGGTATCATTATAAAGTTTAGTTTTCCTTAAATTGTGTGTCTTGGTCACTGTAGGTACTGTTTGGTTACCATAGGTACTATTCATTATTTAGGAGGCATGCATACTTTAAAATAGAATCTTAGGGACACATACTTTGAATTACTTTGAATCTTCCCAGCCAGGGAGCTACCCATGTTAAAAAAAAAAAAAAAGAATTACTTTGAATCACTTTAAAGTGATTTTTCTGTCCCCTTTTCAGATACATTCAGAGAAAACAAAAACATGCATTTAAATGGGCTGGATATTTTAGAATTTAAATATAGAGTAGAAAAAAAAGGTACCTTAATATTTTTTCCATCCAGGTATTTATCTTCATAATCTTGGGTAAATACAGTTTCTTCAAAATTATCTGTTCCATAATCATAGATGATGTGTGAGTCCTGCTGCTTTGGTGGTGCTGGCTTTATCAGAGGCACAAACAGTAACAGGAGAAGTGTGGACTGCAGAGTCTTCATTTTAACAAAAATTAAGGTGACTGAAAGTTGTTAAGCTAGTGGCCTGCTGACTGTGGGATAATATTCTTTTTTCCCTGGAAATAAAAATGCAGATCATCGAAGCAATATTTAAAAGCTTAGAGAACTTTTTGGCAGGGTGTACGCAATAGGGGCCAGAGAACAAGTATTTAACCCTTAGTGATCTTTAATTAGATGCTAAAAGTTTTTATGTATTAGTGACATTCTGAAAAAGTTTCAGAAAATGGTTTTATTTCTTTTTTTATCAAAAATCCAGGCAGTGTTGATAATTTCAGTTTCTTAATAATTAGGTACCTTGAACAAAGGTACTTGTATGCACTTGAAATCATCTTAGGATACCTGTAGTGTAAATAGTTAAAAGGAAGACTCAAGATCCTGCCTCATGTGAGTTGAGAGGATCATATTTCAACTTTGCAACTTTATAAGAACTCTTGATTTGTATTGGTATGAACAAAATCGAGTTCTAAGAAAAGTTTTAACACTTAGACTTTAAATTTAATAACATTGTGAAAAGTAGTCACTAACACTTTTACGTAGCACGAAATATCGTAAAAGCCATAATTTTCATTTTTTAAGTTTTCATAGATATCACTGTTTTTAGTTAATAGCATTGCTTTTTAATTTAAACTGAAAATGAAAAAGTAATATTGCAGACTAGAAAAATGTGGTACTTCAGTCAAGGACTTGGGAGCCTGTGTGGGGAGGGCTCAGGCTCACTAGTTAGTTTTGTCTGGTGCTGCACATTTCAGACTTTTTCTTAAGTAATTCCAAACAGATTCACTCGGAGTTGCTCCTGCTGCATTGTAGATGCCAGTTTGTCAAAAATCAGTGGTTGAATATTAAGAATAACATGGTTTACAACATTTCTACCACCCTGTTCTTCCCTGCATGGATATTATAGTTATACAATAATATACTTAAGTGCTTGTTAAAATAATTGTTCAAGGTAGCTGAAACTTTAAAAAGATTAGAGATAGCTGTTACATTTATTAACACTGTTAAATGAGTCACATCTTAACAAATGATATTTAAATTAATATGTGAAAAAAGAGCCTACCGTTGTAGCTATTTTGAAGTTTTTTGTGGTTTTCCTCAATAGTTGTTCATGGCCGTGCATAAGCCCCAAGTGGGAGGCTGAGTGAGGAAAGCTATGGGTGGATTTCAGACTGCTGAGTAGAATTTCAGGACCAGCAGCTTTAAAAGCAGTTTCCATGTGGTAGAGGTCTTCGCCAGCACTCTTTCTCCAGGATGAAATGCAGCTGTGCTGTAATGTAGGCCTGTGCTTCAAATACTGTAACTGTTGTGCTCAGTCTGCTTCTGCAATTTATCTTAAGTTCATGTTATTTTTACCTTGTAAAATAAACACTAGTGTTTTTGTGAAGATCAGTTCATGACTGTTACATAATTATAAAATCATGCTTTCATTTTAATGCTTTCCCAGGAACTAAAACGTCTGCTCTTTGATTGAAATAAAATATCAAACCAAAGAGTAGTCTGTGATCTTAATTTTATGAGAAGTAAAATATTGTTCCAGTACTACAGTTAGAATAGAGCCAAGAAATTTCCAATGTAAAAATTCATTTTAGCACGAATTATTTTATAGTTTAGTCATTTGGGGTCCCCTGTCCTTTATTTTAGTTACATGTAAAGTAACCCAAGGTTCTTAGCTTTTAAAAAGTAAATTTGATTTCTAATTTGGGATTTGATAATAAAACATTTTTATTTGCTAAATGGAGACTAGAAAAAATTTATTAAATTTAATTTTTAAAAGTTTAAGTGGTATTTTAGATAACTATATGCATATCTTTAAAGATTCACTTTTATTTTTATCATTCTTTGGTGCTTTTCACAATCAAGGTAGCCTTTCTCTTCCAAGCACAAAATTCAATAAATGTGGATATGGATAAATATTTTTAAAATAGAAAATGAAAGAATACTGATTTATTCTTTTTTCTATTTAAAATTGGCGTGAGGTCCTTCCAAATAAAGCTTAGGTAAACTAAGTCTTGAATACTCATGTTTTTATTTGAACGTGAATTGTTTTAAATTTAATTGTGATATGTTCTGGTTTTGGTTGATATAAATAGTTAATTTTATGGTTTTAAGGATACAATAAAACTTTTAAGTCTTTGAAAATACCTAATAATGGAACAGCAGTTACTGATTTGTTTTTGCCTGTGTGGCAGGTTTAACAGGATGTTAGACATAAACTGGATAGATATTAAATGTCATATTTAGAGATTCTTAGAGATTCATAGTTTTACTCAGAGTGTACACAGTTTGATACTTCGTATTACAAAAATTACTTGGGGATTGTAATATCTTTCCTTGAAAAGTTATGACCAGTGAATACAGTTGTATTGGCATTCATTTATTTAGTAGAAGTTTACTGAGTACCAGTTCTCTGCCAGAAGTCCAGACAAAATGAGTGCAGAGAAGCAAAACTCAGTTTCTCCCCTCAAGGAATTGTATCCGTATTAGCAGGAAGGGCAGCAGGCAGATGGAAATGTGCAGGGCTGTGCAGCAGCCTGGGAGAGGCTGAGGCCACAGAGGTGGCAGCAAGCTGACCTCTGCGGAGAAAACGGGTGACCCGTGGCGATGGTAGGGAGGTGGGCTGTTCGAGTAAGTGCAGCATCACGTAGGCTGGGGAGAGCAAACCACTGAGGCAATGTGGAATGAGTGGTGTGTGGCTGGAGCTTGGAGGGAGGGGGCAGAGAGGGGCAGGGTGGCACCTATTGAGGATCAGATGGGACTAGAGGTTGGATTAAGGACTGCCTTTTATATCTTGCTGAGGTGTTCAGGCTTTACTCTGTAGCAAGTGGGAGACCACTGAGAGATTATTTTAGCCAGTCAGTGACTCGATCCTATTTTCATTTTATAAGTATCCCATTAATGTTGCATTTTTTAAGAATACCACTACTTGTCTTTGTGTTGGTTGTTTATCACAACTATGGTGGCTTAACACAACACATCGTTATTATCTCATGGTTTCTGTGGGTTGGGAGTCCATGCATGGCTTTGCCTGGCTCTCTGATAAGGGTGTTACCTGGTGGCTGCAGTCAAGGTGTGGGCTGGGCCTGCAGCCTCACTGCGAGAGTTGAGGAGGGCGAAGGGTCCGCAGGGAGCTCATGTAGTGTTGGCCACAGTTCTGTGCAGCATGTGGGACTGAGCGCCCAGGTTCTTGCTGGATGTTGGCCAAAGGCCACCCTCAGTTCCTTGCAGTGTGGCTGCCTGCATCAGGCAGCTCCTAACATGGCAGGTTGCTTCTTCACAGCTAGAACAGGAGTCTTCCAGTGAGGTGGGCATCACAGTCTTTGTAGCAGTCAGGCACACATAATCACAGACGTGCCATCACCGCTGCTGTGTTCATTTGGTTGGAAGCAAGTCAGAGGTCATACCCACACTGCATGGAGGTGACTGTGCAAGGCAAGATGCTGGAGATACTCAGAATTGCACTGGGAAATAAACCCATCTTCTTGCCCAGAGTTAGCCGACTTTAAAGTTTGAGGGCACAGTCCCCAAGACCACCATCACATTTGATAATTTCTCAGAAGAACTTATGGAACTCACTGAGAGCCATTACAGTCACGGTTTATCACAAGGGAAGGATATACCTAAGTATCAGCCAGAGGAAGAGATGCGCCGGGCAGGTTACAGAGCGGCCCTTGTTCCCAGCATGCGCTCTCCTCCCTCCCAGGGTCGGTGCAGGAGCACGCGCTTTGCCACCCAGGGAGGTGCTGCCACGCCTCACTGCTCCGTGTTTTTGTTGGGCCTTTATTACATATGTGTGCTAAAGTGAGTGTCCTCGTGGTTGAACTTGGCATCAAGGTCGACTGATACTGAATGAACCGAAGTCCCCCTCCTAAATCACGTGGTCTTTCTGTCTCTTTTTGGCATGGCCAACCCAGCCTTAAGACTTATCAGATCTGACCAGTCCCACCCAGAGATCCGGTGCAATGATGCCCGACTCTCAACAAAGATAGAGATCACCTCCTAGAAGCTGACCACAAAGCCCAGACCTCTCTTTGGGGTCAAATTCTTTACTACACAGCTCCCAGTATAAAATTTGTTTGAAATTTAGGTTGTTCTCTATTCCAGGAAGAACTGTTGTATCCTAGTAGAAAGCTATGTAGCTTTCACTGCAAAGTAATGGAAGATGAAAGCTGTCCAAGGTTCAAGAGCAGGCATTTATCCAAAATTGAGAGTTGTCTTTGTGGACCTTTTTGGTGACTCTGTTGCACTATCCTTGGTGGTGTTGTCGGATGTTACATATTTGAAGGTGTCCCGTGGGACTGCTGGCTCTACCTCCTAATTGTTTCTCAGCAGCAGGCAACGGGAAATGTATTAATGGAATTGAGTTTTGGAAATAAGCGTTTTCTAGGAGGAGTGTTGCTCTGTGCTGCTTTGTTTATTTGTTTGTTTGTTTGTTGGAGGAGGCTTAGTTCTACTGATAGAGAACATGTAACTACCAAATGGATTAAGTTTCAAAAAAACTACAAGTCAGGAAGAGACTTTCCTCTATTTTCTCCATCGTCTAACTTATAGGAAGTAGTGTAATTTAGGAGTCAGAACACCTAAGCATTAGTTTTCTTCTGTCCTTAAATTTCCCCTGATCTGCTCAATCACTTCTCTGTGGTTTACTTTCTTTATCTGTTGGACTGAAATCGAGTTCCTACAGTTTCTCCACCTCAGCACTATTGAAATTTTGAACCAGATGAGTCGTTGTGGTGGGGAGTGTCCTGTTCATCGTGGGACGTCCAGCAGCACCCCTGCCCTCTGCCCACTAGATGCCAGTAACACTCCTCCACTCGGCACGCCTGCCACGACAACTGCATTGTCTCAGACGTGGCCACATGTCCCTGCAGGCAAAATCGCCCCATTAAGAATCACTCAGTTGCAGATATTTATAGACCCTTTTAAATCCAATAGTCTAGAATTTTATGGAAAGTCTGCGATTTGAGTCTCCATCTCAAATCATGTGCTTATGCCTGAAGCCCAGTCGTTTGGTCAAATGAGATCGAGACGAGAACCCAGTACTTCCCAGACTAAACGGCGAAATAGTTTTTCTAATTTTTATCCTTTCACTGAGGAAGAAAAAGATAATTAATGTATTCGCTGTGTAAGGAGTGGCCCCTGAGGCAGGTGTGTATGCACCTGAGCCCAGCCCACATGCTCCTGTTCTGTAACGCTCTAGGACAGAGGAGGGCTGGGATTGACAAGGAGGTGGGGGACACGGACAGATTGGAAGGGAGCAGGTGTGCAGAAAGAGTGACAGCAGCCACACGTGTGCCAGACACGGCAGTCCCTATAGCACATCAGACCGTGCCAGCCAACGCTCTGCCCTGGCTGGGGAACCCGCCATGGGTGCAGGCGACAGTGTCAGCAGTACAGGAGGGACAGCTGAGAAAACGGCCGTAGCTAGTCAGCAGTCAGGAAGTGGCAGGCTTTGAGTTGTGTCACACAAGCTGGAAGAACCCTGCCTGTCCCGCTGGGGAGGCCCCACGCGCCCCGCCCACCTCCTCGCCTTACCGCACAACTGTTCCTCCTCCCCATGGAGCGCCCGCTGGACACTCTAGTCCAGGACAAGGCCAGCAGCCTGGGTTCTCCAGACTTCCTCTTTTGTGTTGATTGGATTGGGGTGGGTGAGGATGGTGGGGGTTGTAATATTTTAAAATATAGGGGAGAGCCCTGAGAAAATGTCAGGGCTCTGACATGGAGCACCAGCAACTGGCCCTCAGGCCTTCCTGCCCTGTCTCAGTTAGCCCTCCGTACCGTCGCGGAATTGGAGCAGTTCTGCCTGCTGGGACCAGGTTGCCCCCTGGGCAAGGGGCCGTCTGCCTCAGACTGCCTTGTGCAGGCCACCACCTTTGGACTCGGAGGACATTCATGTTGGCACAGGTCCTGAGACCCCGGCTAGCATGGTGTTCTGGGCACTTGCAGGTGCTCCTCTGTGAGCGGTACAAGGCCTGTCTGTCAGTCTCCGGGGCACGGGGCTCCTCCGCACTCTCCTGACAGCCTTGCAGAGGTGACAGGCCCACACCCCTCCGTACCTCCACAGCTAGGAGACTGGACAGGAGCACAGGGCTGGTGCCATTCATTCAGGTGGATGGGGGCTGCACTGGGGTCCCCAGTACTCGCTGGGAAAGGCCCAGGAGCTGCTGGTGAAAGTGCTTCCTCTTAACTGGAATTGTGTGAACCCCGGCTAGCATGGGGTCCTCTTGGCACGGGTGATGTCAACAGAAGCAGCAGCATGGTCCACACAATGAACATGAGCGTAGCTGGCTTCTTAAAACTCGCGTTTTTTCCTCATCAGCCGGAACTGGTGGCTGCAGCTTGTGTTGCACCTCTTAGCACAGGTCACGGAGCAGAATGTTTGGGAGCCACAAGATGGTCCTGGGGGTGGGCACGCTCCCCACAGCGCTCACTCTTGAGGATGTCACTCAGCCCGGTTGGGAGGCTGGTCGGCGGGGCTTCTCTCAGTCCCTGAAAACAGCCCACTAGGAGAGGTCCTACTCCTTCCCGATGGTGAAGCCTTCAGTGATGTGGGTCAGGGCCTACGGCTCTGCAGTGGCCCATGGGGTGCTGAGTCACCCGTCTCTCTGAACACCGTGGTGAGTATAGGAAGTGGTGCTGATGGGGCAGTGGCCAAGGGTACTAGTGCGCTACGTGGGGTGTGAGCATCACGTCAGTCACTGGTTCAGCATTCTCTCCAAGACCGCTCTTCTCCATGACCTTTAGGCTCTGTGCTACTGGAGAGGCCTTGGCAGGAAGTGGGGAACCCAGTGTGGCCACATCATCTCTCCTCCTCAGACTCATCCTCATGCTTGACACTTGGTGTCTGGGGATTGCCCGGCAGGCGCAGCCCATATGTACAACGCAGCAGGGACCTGGGCTTCCACAGGTGAGGAGGTGGTAGCCCCACCCTTTACCACACGTGCTATCCCCTGCACAGGAGCGGGTGTCATCCCAGAAGCCAAGGTGCGGGGGACTCCTGCAGGGCACCAGGAGCCTGGGACGAAGCTGTCGAGGAGGCCACATGGGCCTGACCAGGCTGCCTTGTACCCAGATCCCTCGGGAAGTAGGCGCAGCGGCTGCCAGCTGTGCCAGCCCCGAAGCCAGTGCTTGTGCTGCACCCGGCTGCCAGCATCCACATGTGTGCAGCGACGTGGGGTGGTGGTTGCTGGGTCGCTGACACCTTAGCAGCCCCTCGGTGAGGAGGGTTGATTGGTGCTACAGGTGGTTTGGACTGGGTAGGGGTGGGAGGGACAGGGTGAAGGCTGAGGCATGGGCTGGACAAGCAGGGCTCGGGCTTGCTGCCGGGACTGGGAGGGTGCACCTGGTGAGTTGGTGGGGTCACTGGTGCTGAGGGGCAGAGCTGTGGCCTGCTGCTGGGCTGGCTGGAGGCGTGTGGCTGTGTGGAGGACTGGAACTGCTGCTGCGGGTGGTGGTCTTCTGCTTGATGACCACCTGTTTCTGCTGGAGTGGGTCTGCCGCTGGTGCTGCATCAGGGAATGGGGGCCGAAGCTGTGTGTAGGCAGCTGAGCTGTTCAGGGTCTGGCTGGGGGCAGGTGTAGCTGTCCATGTCTGGTTCATGTCCACGTTCTGTTACCTGTCCCATTTGCTTCTGCCCTCTTGGCCGCCCTAACTCACAGTTGCTGTTTGGGCTGTAGGCAATGGCTGTACTAGTCCTGGGCCCTTCCTGTGGGACTGCTGCCACCACCACCATTCCTGAGGAAGGCAGTGGAGCCAAGCCCCCATGTGCCTGGCCATTCCCCTGGACCCAGGGGCCCTAGGGTGCTATTTCCACTGCCTCCACCAGCGGTACTAAGGTTCAGGGACTGGCCTGTGGCCCCAGAGGAAGCCTGAGCCACAGCTGGGACCTGGCCCGTGGCCTGCGAGGGGCAGAAACGGGAGGCCATAGCAGGAAGGGTCTGCGGGCAGAGCCCTGCATTTGAGGTCCTCGAGCTGAGGCCTGCTGGTTCCTCCCAGCCAAGTTCTGACCGGGCCTGCAGGTCTGTGAGCTCCTGAGCACTGAGCTGGTGGCACCTCCTGCCAGATCGCCACGGCCTCATTAGGCAGCAGCATGTAAGGCACATGACGGCCCCGGGGCCGCTTGACCTGCTATAGGTTCCCCAGCTGTGGCCATGATACATCTGGGTCTGGGGCTGTTTAGAGGTCGAGAAGTGGTCTTCCCCAGTGGCACAGATGGGGTCAGAGTGGTGACACTGGGAGAGCTCACACTCTGGGGTTAGCTGAAGAGCTGGGTGGCTGCCGTGGTGGCTGTCTACTGCTGTGCAGTACTGCGGTATGGGGACCTAGCCTGCCACCTGGCAGCAGTTGTGGCTGTGCAAGGGGGCACTGCCGAGTGGTGGCTGGAGCAGGAGTTGGGGGAACACTGAGCCGCGTGGGGCTGACACCATTGCACCCACAGAGGGGCACTGCTCTCAGTTCATTCAGGGCCATGTGAGCTGTCTGGGGCTGAGAGCTGCCCCTGAGCTGGAGCTGGAGTTCTGCTCACTCAGGCTCCGTGACGGTGTCCAGGGTCCCCAAGGCTGGTGCTCCGATCAGGCAAGACCCTCGTTCCTGGTTCTGCGCCCAAGTGCGCATCCCTAGGCTGGGCAGGGGGCTCTTTTGGCCTCTCTGCCTAAAGGGTGGCATTTAAAGGGAGGGGAATTTTGATTCAAGGTAAGGAAGGGTTCGTGTTAAAAATGTATTTATGAATTTTAAGTTTTCTGAGTAACTTATGCATCTCCATATTAGTGGATTCACCACCTAAATATGTAAGGTAATGCCAGACATGTCCATGATTGTGTGATTATTTACTTGCTAGGCATACTTACATTTTAAAGAAACTTTGGAGTTTTAGCTGCTATGATTTAATTTTATTTCTAGCTGCTGTTATACATCATATCCAAGGTTTAGGAAAAAATGGATTTGAAATCAGGAAACCAGGGCTTTAGTTCCAGCCATCCTTGGGGTCATACGAATTCACTGCGGTAGTGAAAGTGTACAGAGCAGACAAGGCTCACTGCTTCTGTTTTGTACCTGTCGAGTTGGTTAAGTGTGCTGCATTTTAGTTCCAGCTCTAGGAATATAGTCAAAACATATAGCGTTTCAAGTAATATTTAAACACAAGCTAAACATTCTCAACTAGTAATATTGTGAGCAAATTTATTTATGAAATTTATGAAATATTTTTTGTTTTTATTTCCTTTATAAAAGCTAAATGTATGTTATGCTTTTTTTTTTTTTTCTGTCATTTAAGCTTGGGTTCGTAGTATCATTTGGATTTATTGGCTTATGGTCACAAACACAGCTCAGCCCAGTAGCTAATATAACTAATACTTTTAAGTGCAGTGGGAAAATGGGTGAATTTTCATCTGTCTTTTTCCTGTCATTCATATATATATGAAATCAGCTGGTTGTAATCGTGCAGTCTTGATGTGCTGGTCCAGCAGTACTTGATTCTTCGCTTTCCCCTAGGGAAAGCATTGGGGATTATTGTTTTGTGTTCAATGGGAAATACTTGGAGTGAGTGTGAGTTCTTAGAGCATCTTCAGGTAACAAAAGATGGTTGATAACAGCCTTCTCAGTGGCCCTGCGCCCAGGGCCCTTTGTGGTGTGTGTGCAGGTGCACATGTCTTGTGGGAGGGGCTGGAGCAGACTCACCTGTCTTTCTGACAGGCAGGCATTGGAGCTCACGGTGGCCGGACTGGAGCTCACAGTGGCCGGACAGGAGCTCCTGGTGCATCAGGAAGGAAGCCCTGCCTCCCTGGCAGGCCGTCCAGAGGCGTGTGGAAAAGCTGAACTCTCAGATAGTGACTGGTAATATGTTTGTTGTGCACGTATGATATAAACACCCTTCTCTCTATCCCTAATGGAACCTTTAGTAAAGTCTCTTGTTCACTAATCTTTTGTTAGAGTACTGCCTTGGAAGGAACCTGAAGAGTGTGGACTGCCTTCTAAGGGACCCCGAGGCAACACTGAGGTGTGCAAAAGCACAGCTGGCATCTGGCGAGCACATGGGTCCAACAGGTTGCTGGGTTGGGTAACCGACTGGCCTGGGCTTCATTAAGTGCTTTGTTACGTACACTTTCTCTTTTTCCGTGTAACAGGCCTGTGAGAACCACCTTCCTTGTGGAAATGTGGAAAGGGAGGCTTCCAGGAGTCAGTAACTCAGAGTGAACCCAGGCTGTGGTGTTGAGAGCACCGAAGCCTAGCCACTACACCCACAGGGAAGCCCCTACAGGTTGTTTTAACCGTGCAGGAGGTTAAACAAGTAGTCACCACATTCCTGTAGTAGTCTCACCCTGGGACCATGACATCTCCGCTCTCAGCTGTCATCAGTTCCTGCTCCCCCCACCCCCTTCCCTGGAGCCTTCAGCTGCCACGCACACCCTGGCCAAAGGCAGCATCAGGACATGTGTCCACATCGCTCTTCATGGTCACTGCCACTCGGCATTTCGTTTCTTTCCTCATGTTAGGGTTTGGTCTTGTTTTCCTCATTACATTTTTTAATAACAGCTTTATTGAGATAATTCACATCTCATACAATTTACCCTTTTAAACTGCGCAATTCAGTAGTTTTAGTAGTTAGTTTCAGGCTTTACAACCATCACTACAATCAATTTTAAAATATTTTTATCAGCCCGGTAAGGAGCACCCTACCCATTACTTGTCGCTCCCGACTTCCACTGTCCCCTGCCACCTGGCCCCAGGCAGCCGGTGAACTCTCTGTCTTCACAGATTTGCCTGTTCCGAGTGTCTCATGTAAAAGGAATGATACAATATGTTGACTGACTTTTGTTAGCATGATATTTTCTTTTTTTTCTTTTTCTTTTTCTTTTTTTTTTTGATTTTTGGTATGTGGGCAGCTCCCTGACTGGGAATCAAACCCAGGCCTCAGCGCTGACAACACCAGCGCCAAAGCCTTAAGCCACTACACCATCAGGGAACTCCCTAGCATGATACTTTCATGGTTCATCCGTGTCACAGAATGTATCATTACTTCTTTCCCTCTTTTGACTAAATAATATTCCATTGTGTGGCTCTACCACATTTCATTTGTAAATTTGTCAGCTGAATGACATTGGGTGCTCTCTGGCTATTCATGGATAATGTGCTGTGAACATTTGCATACGTGTTTTGTGTGAACACATGTGTTCAGTTCTCTTGGGTATAAACCTAGGAGTGGAATTGCTGTCTCACTGTTAACTGTAACTTTTTGTTTTTTGGGTTTTTGTTTTGTTTTGTTTTTGTGTTTGGTGGGAGGGGGGTTCCCTGGCTAGGAATCGAACCCAGGCCATGGCATTGAGAGCGCCAAAGCCTTAGCTACTACTTCACTGGGGAATCCCCTAACTGTACTTTTTGAAGACAGCCAGACTGCTTTCTGCACCATTCGACATCCCTCCCAGTGCATGATGGTCCCACTTCTCACTTCCTGCTCGCACTTGTTAATCGGCTGTCTTTTTGGTTATGGTGATCCATGAGTGTAAAGGGTATCTCACTGTGGTTTTGATTTGCTTTCTGTGATGTCTCTTCATTGACTTAAATCCTTCTAGGTAAGAAATAGTCTTATCTTGCTTATCTCCTAAAATACCCACAGTGTTTTTCACATGTTAGCTCATAGTAAGTGTTGAAATTTATAACCTACAATTTTTTAAATTTCAATGAAGAGGTAGGTGGTCCTTAAAATTTTATACCTCTGTTGAAAGTGGGCTTTGCCCACATCACTACCACTCTGCTCTGACTTTTATCCTCACACCTCTATCTTACGGTGTCACAGGTGCACATAGGTACTCCATTTCTCTTATTTTTTTATTTTTTGTAAAATTTATTGAGGTGACATTGGTTAGTAAAAATGGCATAGGTTCCAGGTCTACAATTCTACAATATTGTGTCTGTGTGCTATTATGTGTTCATCGCCCACAGTCAGTTCTCTTTCCATCACCATGTATTTGAGACCCTGGTACTCCATTTCTTGACCTCTCATTGCTGTGTCCTACATACCAAATGACTTGGTGACTGTTAATTAAATGAATGAATGGAGTGTTGTCGTGTTCATTCTGGATTGTTGCGCTTGTCCCTGGGGACAGGTGGGTGTTCTGTTCTAAAGGCTAATAACCTCCTCAAAGATACAGAGAGCATTAGAGGCTTCATTTGAAACTGTCATCTCCAGAAAAATAAAGACTCACCACTTGAACACTGCTTCTAAAATACTGTTTTCCGTGTCTGGTCTTTGTGCATAGTCCAAATTGTTGTTTCTTGTTTGGGTTTTCTGTAAAGTCAGCCCCAGATTTGTGTTTATTCCTTATCTGAGGAATTGTATGAAAGGTTAGCCTGGTAGATCAAGAAAGTTCATCACAGCAGCTAGATCATCTTTATTACAAGGCATACTTAAAATACTTCAAAATGATAGATTAAATGCTACATGATTTTTTTAAAGGTTTTAAACAAGATACCAAAGCTGGTCTATTCCAAATTTAAAGGACCTCTGCAACTCAACATTATGTAAATAAACATCAGCTAATACACATAGATGTTTCTAATTAATTGTGCTAGAAAAGTAGAAGTGTTTAAGAATGTTGGTATACTTTCATGAGCTAACATTATCTTAACCTTATGAACAAAGCAGTTATTTATTAGGAAATCTTTATGTAACTAAAACAAAGAAAACTTTCTGTAGTGAATTTACTCTGAAAATATTTATCCCAGTTAAAATGGAACACAGTAAGATTGTTTTGGACAGTTGCTGAAATTAGCTAAACACAGATTGTGATGAGGTAATTTGGTGTTTTTTTAGTTATTCAAACACAGGGTTTAAATTTTTGTTGCTTTAGTACTCTGAGAGAAAAACAAGACTCAATGATTTCATGAATTCCATGCCTTGGATACTTAGGAGGATGGCTTTTTTTGAAAATCAAAAATATCATCCTATGCCCTAAGTGGTAGGGCCACAGGGGTGGATGCCATGGTGATGAGATCTCAGACACAAGTGTGAAAACTTTTTTGGAGATCAGGTCAACGAAAATGATTTGTTCCTTAAATAGATGGCTGTCTGTTACATGAATGTAACCTTCTGCATTTAAACATCCTCATAGTATTCAAGCAAATGGCTTTCACTTCTCAGCTCCTAACTCTTATTTCTCTCGTCTTTAGAAAAATTACTACTAATATAAACGGCCTGCTTGATTTTTTTCTGAACGTGATAAAATTTTTATGTTAAAGTTTAGTTTTTTGTTTCCTACCTGTCATTCTAATTTATATTTCTAAAGACTTACATTATTTTGAGTAACTTCTAATTGTATCTAATGATGCAGATGTTACCAACAACTTAAATTCAAGTGCTTGATCTTAGACTAATACGTAAATCTAGACATATTGCTGTAAGGTCTTGTGAAGTCATGCATGTGTACCTATATGGTTTCTTGCCATTCTTGACTTCCATAATAGTGAGGATCAGCATCCTCTTCTGTTTCTTCTTGTTCTGGGCCTCCATGGCCATCGTCGTGTTCTTCACTGTCAGCATCATCTTCAAATCTCAAAACTTGGGTCTTCAGCTGTATTGTTTGACCATTAATGCTTCTTTGTTCACCATAATAAATTGTATGTATATGAGGGAAGCAGAGGAAAATGTATGAGCTTATTGGCTCTTTTAGCTTATTTTGGTCCACACGAATGTATGTTAAATGGTGGTAGTAGAGTGGATCAACAGATGGACACATCACTGTAACGTTCATATCTGAAAAATACAAATTAAAAATTAATCCTGCCATATTACATTCATGATCCTATATTACATTTTATTAAAATGTTATATGGATATATTTTTTTTATTAATTAGGACACTTAAAAGTGGAATTAGGTTTAATTAAATATTAAAATGAAGAAAATGAAACTATAAATGAATTTTATACTATCAGACTAAATGATGGCTTCATTGGATATTTAGTAATTATTTAAGTGATAAATTCTTAGTAGAAACCATCTCAAAAAGAAATAATGACTATCACCTGTAGTCCCACTACTCAGAATACTCATATTTCTATATATACTCTGCAATACTACTTTTCAAATGTTCAGTGATAAAATTTAATAGAAAAGACTATAAATTTTGCAGTACACCTTTCTCTGGGGCCAATTTCTGCCATTTTTCTAGCCATTTTTAAAGCAACCATTTTCTTCAATGTATAAAGCATAGATTTGTAAAGATCTGTTCTTTAAAACAATCAAAATATTATTTCTGTTTTTAGAATTAATGAATTTTTACATACTTTCAATTTCATTATTTTCTAGGTATAGGTGTTCTAAATTTCTTGGAATATAGAAGGCTTGCTTCAGTTTGTTGTGTCCAACGTTGAGTTCTATAAGACTGGAAAGATTAAAAATATTATATGGAATGTCTTGTAGTTTGTTGTGTGATATTCTTAGAGCATGAAGTTTTGGAAGTTCATTGAAGTAATTTTCTGGTATAGAAGAAATTGAATTATTTTCTAAAGACAGATACATAAGTGAAGACGGCAAGCCAGGAGGCATTGATTCTAATCTGTTATTACATAGGTTGAGCTGCATCAAGTTTTCCATTTTGGCAAGGTTTTTTTCTTGTAACATGGAATCATCAAGATGATTATAACAGAGATCAAGCATGGTCAAGTTTACTAGCCCATCCATGGCATTTGTCTGTAGCCTGGAGATCTCATTGTAACCAAGAAGAAGTCTTTCCAAAGACTTAGGAAGAGGAAATGGGAATTCTTCTAAACTGTTATACTGTAGGTGAAGTTGTCGTAGATTGGGCAATGTAGCAAACACGCCATGATCAATCTTTTGAGATTTAATTTTGTTGTGGCTGAGATTGATTTCTTTAAGATGAGTTGCATTCGTGAATGAATCCGCAGTCACAGCCTCAATTTCATTGAACTGAAGATAGACTTGCTGAATGTGTGCCGGGATATTTGGGATCGTCTGGAGCTTGCGATTATCACAGTACATTGATGATGGAAAGTTAGGTGGGCAGAAGCATCTGGTGGCACACCCTAAGGCATGCTGATGGAAAGGTACCCCGTAGTCTACATTTTGATGAAACTGGAATTCTGGTTCGTAGACATCATCTGGCTCTTGGTCATAATCTTCATCCCATTGGTAGCTTTCATATTGGCAATACACTCTGACTCCAAGAAAAAAGAGAAGCACGCAGACTGGACTTAGAATGCCCATGTTCTCCTTTTGTCCTGTTGCAAAGAGAAGAGGAAATATGTTGTGGGAAAAGTGAGTGAAACTTAGATTAATTCTTGTACAAATGGACTGTATCTGTATTGAAATACATGAAAAAATGGCCAGAATGAATGGGCAGTCAAGCCAAAATTATTGTTTAAGTACCAGCAAGGAGGGTTTCTCCCTTTTTAAAGTCACATGTTGCATCGAACCAGACTAACTTTCTTTTAAGCGAATCTCAGTTTGTCTTGCTTACTGGACCGTAGATTGGCAAGGATAGCATGATCTCAACCCCAAAGTCAGCGTTACCTCCACACTCAGTGCTGGGTGCTCTCACTGAGCATTTGCTCCCTCAGTGACCGTCACTGCCAATGAACGGAGAGACCCATGTTTTTAGTTAGAGACCTTTTCTCCAGGAGAGTCTGTCTTAATTCTAGCCGCTGTTTTCCCACTGTAACTGCTGTTTGCTGGTGCTCTTTTCTGTCCTTTGGGAAAACATGAAACCCTCTTTTTAATGTGAGAGCAATCATGTTTCTTATTAAAAACAGCTCTCCTGTTTCCTCCTAGTGTTTTATGTCTGAGCCTAACCATGACTTCAGCTATTCCCCTGAAACCATTTCCAGAATTCAATAATTTCATCTCAGAGAGTCTATCTACAGGACTTCAGATCCCACATACACACAATGTGTACATTCTACCAACTTTTAGTTTCTGATAGGTTATTCTAAACATTGTTCTTATTACCATCCAAGTGTCCTTCTTTCCACTACTATTTTTAAGTTCTACGTATTACAGATACTGAAAAACACTCTGTTCTGTCTCCCATGAGTTTAGGTCTAGTGGGGACTGGGAGAGATGTGTACTGCTGTGAGCAGAAGTGGGTGTTGGAGAGAGAACTAAAGGAGGGAGTGCTCAGTTTGAGACACACTTGTGCTGAAACTGGAAACTGTAGTGAGTGGTCGATTACGTCCTAGACGAGGAGCCTGAAAACTTTCACTCAGTCCTGTCACTTAGGATGGTCAAGTCACTGAACATGTCTGCCCCTTGCCTCACCAGTAAAATGAGAATTATGATGGACTGCAGCTTATCTCACTTGGTGGTTGTTAGGGTCCTGTGAGATATGCACATAAGAGTGCTTTGCAAATTGCACAGTGATCCTGATGAATTAAGTATATTAGTTAGGAAAAGGTTAAAAAGAAAAAAGAAACATATTTCTTTTATTCTGAGGCCACTTTTCTCTGTCCTCCTCATCCAGGATTTCTGAGAGAATTAATGTCCTAACACATCATTGTAATGAAATGACTTGGCTTCTGTGTACCTAGAGTGGCTCTAGCAAGTTTTCATCATTGGAGTGACTGAGAAGAGAGTTACTTCAATCATTTTCTCTCATAGAACATCATTTTAGAAAGACTGCTGTAGACTCTGATATGTCAGTTTCTCGTTTCTTGTCGGAATAGTGCATAGTTTGGGGTTGGAAGCAGGGACTTGAATAGAGTCAGAGGCTTTCGTCGTCGTTCCTTAAGCTGTGCCTCCTTCCTCCTCACCGTTCTCCCTGCACCCACTCTGTGGTCCTTGTCGTTGCTGGTGCCCCACCCTTCACACTCCACCACTGCCATCTTCACAGCTCACGTGGTCACTGTCACACTCCACCACCACCGCCTGTCTTCACAGCTCACGTGATCACTCTGACTGCAGTCATTACTAAGTTTCATTACTGAGACCTGAGATGCATCAATCCTACTATTTTTTCAGTGCCCCTAACCCATACCTCCTGGTACACTCAGTTCGTTCGTTCTTGCTTGCTTGCTTGCTTGCTTGCTTGCTTGCTTTCTTTCCTTTTCTTTCTTTTTGGAGGGGGCGGTATTCCCCGGCTGGGAATCGAACCCAGGCTGCAGCGTTGAGAGCTCCGAAGCCACTACGCCACCAGGGAGCCCCTCAGTTCTTTCCTAGCAGCTGCAGTTCCATAGTGCATTGCTGTTGTCACCTTCTTGCACATGCCCTAAATTTCCTGGCCCCTCACACTCTCACTTTCTCCTGGTGAACTTCCACTCCATCTACTCTCAGCCTCACTCACGATGCTAGATCATAACGAGAGAAAACTGGGACCATGACAGCTGGTTTCACTTTAACTTCATGACGTTCACGTGCTGCCGAGCAACAGCCACTGGGTGTACTCCTTTCCCTTCTAGACAGGCCGCTAAAACCGCATCCACATCGGTGTGGGTGATGACTTCACCTCCTATTTTTACCAAGAAAATAGGAGCAAACACTCTATTCGAATATGTTTTCTTAGATTTAATCTTTCCCTCCCTACAGAAAATGCTGAAATAGCAATGGTTTGGTCTTTATAAGCAGTCTGTGACTTTGAAACTCACACTTTCCTACCACAAATCTAGGTAGAATTTATCCATTGTTCCTTCTTATTTGTGGGATTCATAGAAGATGCAGCATTTCAACAAGACTTTGAGAGATTATTAGGGTACTCGGAGGGAGGGGTCAAGAAGATTTCCAAATATAAGCGAGGAGCAAAAGTATTATAGATAAGCAACAAAGGGAGGGGTGTTTTGGGAACTGGGGTTAACTATTGAAGGAGCAAAATAGAACCATCATAACCAGTCTGGACCAGAATCTGGGGGGCTTGAATTCTGACCTGAGGTGCACTCTGGGAATGAACACCTAACTTGATTCATTCACGTAGCTCAGCCATGGCCTTCACACAGCAGTCTTTGTGAATGAACGAGGGGAGCCCTGGGAGGTGAGGTCTTCCTCCAGAGGGTGGTGTTCAGTGCCGGCCGACCCAGACAGTGGATCTCCTCGGGGTGCTCTGTCACCTGCTGTGGCTAGTGAGCTGTGTGAGATGTTGTGGGTGAACGTGGTGAGGGAAGCACCTTAAAACTGTTAGCAGTTACTTAGTTTGGTTGGGTTACTTCAGTTAACGATTGCCTTGAATTATTTCTAGGTGTGAGGCACTGTGCTTGGGTTGGAAGACAGAAATAAAGAAAGTGTGAAGGCATGGTCCCTTCTGTAATGAGCATACAGTTGAGTGGATGAGAGAGACACAATACAGCGAACCTTATTCTCAGGCAGAGGGAACTGTGGTTGGTAGCAGAGATGCCGATCCTGTGGGAGTCGGTGCTTAACCCTGCTTGTGGGAGCCATGAGGTCTTTATGGGCCTCGTTTGCCCAGACATTGTGAGGTTAGCAGGATTGGGTATAGAGCAAGCTTGTCCAACCTGCAGCCCAAGACAGCTTTGAATGCAGCCCAACATAAATTTGTAAACCTTCTTAAAACATTATGAAAATTACGTACGGACCTTTCTCTTAGCTCAGCAGCTATCGTTAGTGTGAGTACATTTTATGTGCGGCCCAAGACCGTTCTTCCACTGTGGCCCAGGGAAGCCAAAAGTTTGGAAACCCCTGGCATAGAGCATCTTATTTATTCACCAGTTGATAAGTTATGTATTAAATCTATACTATTTTGTACTCATTATATGGTATGGCATATGAACTTGTCATAGTCACGTCAGTCTCACTGCACCGCGGAGTTGGAGTTCTGTAAGGCTGCTGCGCCCCAGAAGGACACAAGTAGAAGGAGAGGCACAGACACGCTGCTGCGTGGGCTCCGGCCGTGTGGCGTCTCGGAAGCACACTGTTACACAGCTGACTGCAAAAGGAGCTTTCTCACTGGAACTCTGAATTTTTCCTTGTGTTAGGAACATTAGCAATCCCCAGTTAGTAGCCTTACATTTGAGAATTAAAGTCATGACTCTGTTGTTCAATAATTGTGAGATGTTATCAGGGAAAAAGGAGACTTGGGTAACACTTTTGACCCTGCACTTCACTGGGTAGCTTTGACTTGGAATTGAGAACTTGTGGTGCGACCTCTCGGGAAATAAAGGGATTCTCGTAGTGATCTGACAGCCTGAGAAAGGTTTCCCTTCTGATCTGACTCATTGTCATCATTGTCCTCATCCCTTGAGGACCCTTGTCCTGTCCCACTCCCTTCTGACTCTCAGTGCAGCTTTTGGGTCTGAGATCCATCCCGTCTCCGTTATTTTCTATCCCTCTAACTCTTCAGTTTCACCTTTGGTCATTTTTCCTGTTATGGTGACCATTTCTTTTTATTCAAATTTTGATTCAACTAATCTCTTCCTAGCCATTTACTAAGCATATTTTTGTTACTTACAGTTCCTGTTCTACAATTTATGCGTTTCCTGTAGGGTTACTCACAGCAGAACAGCATAACTCATTCTCAGTCATCTCATTTCCTGATCTCTGATTCTTGACAGAATCTAGTACAATGCGCAGTGTATAAATGCCCCCAAATTTGTTGAATGAATGACTGGATTAATAAGTTATAGATTCCGTCATGTTAACAATGCTTATCACTACGGATGTTGATTATTTCTAGGCATTTATTTCACCACAGTGATTCCTTTAACTAAACAGTCACAGAGAGCATGGCTGTCCTCTTCTCCATCACAATATACTGTACCCTTCACTTTCCTATTACACGGTATAGTAAAAAAAAAAAAAAAGAAAGAAAACAAATGTGGGAAAGTTCAGTAAAATGCAAGTTACCGGTTTTAAAAGTTATTCATTAAGGTGAATTTTTCGTTTTATAGCTATAAAAGTTTCTGTGTTATAACATTATTTCTTACTTGAAAACAGCACTCATGCTTTTATCAGGAAAATTCTAATTTAACTTATTAATCAAAATAAGATGGAAGTTTGTTTTTGAACGTTCAGAGTAATTGGAAAGCCTCATAGCACTATATTATTTTAAAGACTTAATTGTTTCATTGGTATGCCACAGAAACTAGAATATAAGAAACTAAGTATTAATGTATGGTTCAGAATTTTCTCCAAAGCAGTTTTAAATTTAACTCTGTAAGATTAGTGTATATCACTGTTACACCCAAGGCCTAAAAAAGTAAAACTCTTGTGCTATTAAAAATATGGAAGTCTCAAAATTATTTTTAGCCATAATACATTAAAAACTTAGTTAACTGAAACCCAAGACACTAGATCCTTCAGTACTAGATGGAGCAAACATATTTTCCCTTTGAGAAACGGGCAAATGGAAACAAAAACATTCTAATATCATGACTTTGGTTAATGGAGAAATGTTGAAACAATTTCTGTTGAAATTTGCACAAATATTTATCCTCCTCACCACCAGAACCTCTAGCACTGCTCAGAGGTATGGCTTAAAGGCATTTGCCAGGTTTTTGTCATTTAAAGTTGAGAGAGAGAGAGAAAATTAATACGTTACCCTGAGAATCATTTTTTCAGAACAAAGCAAACAAGCAATATATACATACATATACACACAAAGATTATTTATTGGGTAGATCTTAAATTAGAAAATTCACTATAATACTTCCTTCCCTGAATATTTTGACTTATCAAAATTTTAATGTAACTTTTACCAGATATTGCTGCCCAAAATTGCACTTTTATGATGCCTGCAATCTATTTTAATGTTAATTAAATCAAATATACTTTTTAACAGCAGGAATACTTTCTTTAAAAATTGAAAATTTATTTTATCATCATACCTGTTGAGTTTGCTTTAGTTTTCAAGGGTTGATGAATTTGCAAATCCTGTAAATGAATCAGAAATTCCTAAATTCTTTAACCGAGTCTCTTAAAAATCCACAGTAACTGTGTGTCCAAACAGGGCTGTCTTTTGAATTACTGTAGCAATTTAAGCAAATATAATCTGCCTGGAAAACACTTGGGCTGAATTAAAATTATGTATTTCTTTTCATTATCCAAAACTTTGTGGATTCAAATTAAGATGCTTGTGTTCTTGGTCAGATTTATGTGGCTTACTTCTTTCTTTTCCTCTTATGTTTGGTTTGAGGTGAGGCAAGAATTTCCTCTAATATGAAAGGCAAACAGAACTAAATGAAACCACACGTACTGATTACTGTTTTTATTTTCATTTTCATGCCAAGGAATTCCTCAAATTAAGGTCCATTGTAACTAGTCTCAGCAATTTAAGGTGGAACTCAGTAATCTTGAGAGTTTGGTTGTCCGATACCATGTGTTCCCAGCAGTGCTCGCCTTTGTTAAGACCCAGGACTGGGACTCGAAACGGCGTGTCACGTGCCGTTTAAATAAGCAGTCACAGAGAACATGGCTGTTCCTTCTCCACCACGGTATCCTTCACTTTACTCTTACACGATGTAGTCGAAGTAATAATCGTAACAACAACAAATGTGGAAAAGAAAGTTAGGCGAAGTAAAGCACAAGTTACCAGTTCTAAAAATTATCCATTCCTGTGAATTTTAGTTTATTTTTAAAATGAAATAGATTGTCATTGGTGGCATAGACTAAATACAGACCTTTTCCATGCAGAGAATTACACCTTCTTTTCTACCATCTCCTCTCTCTCCCCATCCTTCCAAGTGTGCCCACAGGAGCACTTCCCACTTCTGATAACGTTTGAAATAAAACTAACTCCTGGTTACAGAACTCAGTCTTCCCTTCTGAAGGTGTACCTAAGGTTTGCCTGTTTTGAGCAGTACAAAGAAACGGCAGTCTTGAATAAGGTGGATATAGGAACTTCTACTGACCAATTACTGTTCCCTTTAGATGTAGAAAATTTCCTGATTTCACTGTCTCTCCTGAAGAGCTGCAATTAACTGTTTAAATGCTGTATTTTTATACTAATATTTTCACATTTTAAACAGATTGAACTTGTATCTCTTGGCAGTGAGCTTTGAGTTCATTCTTTGGGAAATTCTTTCAAGCTTGTGAAAACTAATAATAAGGTAAAGTGAATCCTGGAATTCATCTTTGTTTCTTCAAAATAGAGTTTTCCATTAGGCTTCTACAAAGAACTCTCAAGATTTATTTTGTTATACTTCAGATTTTTAAAACGTGTACAGTGTTTCAAGTGATGCTTTGGCAGTATTTAAAAAATCTCATCCCTGATTTGAGACACTGGTATGTAAAACGTGGCCGACGTATTTGGATTAAGAGCCCTCTCGTGCTGCATATGTTTTCTGTTAGCCTTTGTTCTTAAACCTCAGGCTTTCACACTAAGGAAGAGAGCAAGCCTGTGTACTTTTCCCAAAAGTGATCGTACGTGCTTTCACAGTTCTTGTGGAAGAGTACTTTAAAATCAACAGCTCAATTTTTATCTAATTCCTCATTTAACTCTGACTTGAACTTACGGTAGCAATTAAGTTGTTCATCTTCCTCGCAGGTGTGGACAGAATATTTATCAGTAGACAGCCTGAACACACAAATCAAAAGTGTCTGCAAGATTTAAATGCGGTTGACGGTGTCCTGGACATTTAAGTTAGCGGGGCAGACTAGGGGGAGGGTTGGTTCAAGTCAGACCTTAGACGAAAAGTAGAAGCTGGGATAGTAACAGTTCACAGTTTCAGTTAGGTGGTTATAGTTGAAGCAGTTGAGGAGCGAAGTCTGTTGAATTGGTGGAAATTCTAAATTATATTCTGTGACTACAGTTTGATTGAAGTAGATACAGTATCTCAGGGCTAAATAACATAGTGCTAGCTAGGAGGGGCTTGATTGAGACCTGCCTAATTATGATCACGAGCATAATAGTGATTTTTCATTCACTTAGTCACCTAATATTTATCGAGCACCTACTTTGTTCAAGGCAGTTTTTGGTTTGGAGGACTTAGCAGGAAAAGTCCCTGTTATCATGGAGGAGGAAAACGGAACACAAACCTATGCCATGGTGCAGAGTACAGTGGAGAACAGCAAAGCAAGGTAGAGAGGTAAAAAGAAATGAGCACAGGCATACAGGCCACCCGTGCTGAGACGTGTGTGGGACAGAACGGTCACGCCACTGTGCCAGGGGGCGAGCCAGGAGTCTCCCCGCTGAAGGGACGTCACAGACAAGCAAGGGGAGGCCGTGCACACGACCCACATGGTGACGGGTCAGAGCCGGAGACCTCCGTGTGAACTCGGGGGGCTGCGTCTGTAAGTGCCTGCTGGGGAGCGTGCCGTG
>PVJL010006232.1:67817-95436 GCA_004026885.1 Lyroderma lyra | reverse complement strand
AAAATCCCACAATCATACTTTCGTGAAATAGATAAAAGAATTATTAGATTTATATGAAACCATAAAAGACCTCGAATTGCCAAAGCAATACTACATAAAAAGAATAAGGCTGGTGGCATTACACTTCCTGACTTCTATTTATATTACAAAGCATCAATAGTCAAAACAGCTTGGTACTGGCAGAAGAACAGAAATATAGACCAATGGAATAGAACTGAAAACCCAGAAATAAACTCACAAACATATGGACAAATAATTTTCAATAAAGGAGCAAAAAACATACAATGGGGGAAAGACAGCCTCTTTAGTAGGTGGTGCTGGGAAAACTGGAAAAACATATGCAAAAGAATGAACCTGAGCTGTGAACTCTCTCCATATACAAAAATTAACTCAAAATGGATTAAAGACCTTCATATAAGACCTGCAACAATAAACTGTATAGAAGAAGATATTGGTACTAAACTTATAGACCTAGGACTTAAGGAAGACTTCATGAACCTGTCCTCAAAGGCAAGGGAAGTAAAAGCAAAAATAAATGAATGGGACTATATCAAACTAAAAAGCTTCCGTACAGCAAAAGAAACCATCAACAAGGCAAAGAGACAGCCAACTGAATGGGAGAAAATATTTGCAAATAACGCATCAGATAAGGGTCTAATATCTAAAATATATAAAGAGCTAATAAGACTTAACAACAAAAAAACAAACAACCCAATTGAAAAGTGGACAGAAGAACTAAACAGACACTTCTCCCACGGAGAAATACAAATGGCCAGCAGACATATGAAAAAATGCTCATCCTCAGTAGCTATCAGGGAAATGCAAATCAAAACCACAATGTGATACCACCTCACACCTGTGAGAATGGCTATTATCAACAAGACAAGGAATAAGAATTGCTGGAGAGGATGTGGAGAAAAAGGAACTTTGGTACACTGCTGGTGGGAGTGCAAACTGGTACAACCACTGTGGAAGGCAGTGTGGAGGTTCCTCAGAAAATTGGGAATGGAGCTACCATTTGACCCAGCAATCCCCCTTCTGGGGATCTACACAAAGAACTTGAAAACCTTTGTCTGCAAAGACTTATGTACCCCAATGTTCATTGCAGCGCTGTACACAGTGGCCAAAACATGGAAACAACCAAAGTGCCCTGCGACAGATGACTGGATAAAGAAGCTGTAGTATATATATACACAATGGAATATTACTCCGCTATAAGAAAAGATGAAATATTGCCATTTGCGACAAAATGGATGGACCTGGAGATCATCATGCTTAGTGAAATAAGCCAGACAGAAGAAACAAAGAACTGTATGACTTCACTCATATGCGGAATATAAAACTGAAAGCAAAGAAAAGAAGAAATGAACAAACAAATAACCCATGGACACAATTAATGTTTATTTGGGGACGAGTGGGTTAGGGAGGGGAGAAAGGGGAGGGGGTGGGAGAGGAGAGGGGGAAGCTAAATATAAGGTGATGGAAAGAGAAGTCACATTAGGTGGTGAACTGATTATACATCAAGTTGACAATGCACTGTAGAATTGTATGCCTGGAACCCATGTAATCCTTGCTAACAGATGTCACCCCAATAAAAAAAATACATATATATAAAAAAAAGAAGATAAAAAGAGACAAAGATGGACATTAAATAGTGATAAAAGGCACAATACGACAACAAGAAGACTTGACACTAATTAATATATATGCTCCCAATCAGAAAGCATCAAAATATATAAAGTAACTACTAACAGATCTGAAAGAAGAAATGGACAAAAGCACAATCAATGTAGAAAACCTAAACACTCCCTTAACAGCCATGATCATATAATAAATAAGGAAATAACTGCTCTAAATGACACATTACAGCAACTGAACATAGTTGACATTTACAGGACACTTCATCCAGCAAAAAAGACTATATCTTCTTTTCTAGTGCACATGGAACATTCTCAAGGATAGACCATATGCTGGGACACAAAGTTATCCTCAGCAAATTCAAGAAGATTGAAATCATACCAAGTATATTCTCAGACCACAAAACTCTGAAATTGGAGATCAACTGCAAAAGGAAAGCACAAAAAAAAACACATGTACATGAAGATTAAACGACATCTTATTAAAAATGACTGGATCAAAGAAAAAAAGAGATTAAAAAATACATAGAAATTAATGACAATTAACATACAACATATCAAAATTATTGGGACACAGCAAAAGCAGTAATAAGAGGGAAATTTATATTATTACAGGCCTATCTTAAGAAACAAGAAAAATTACAAGTAAACATCCTAACATCCCATCTTAAAGAACTAGAAAAAGAACAGAAAACACCCAAAGTCAGCAGAAGGAAATAATAAAAACTAAAGCAGAGCTAAATGAAATGGAGAACAGAAAGACAATAGGAAAAATTAATGCTACAAAGAGCTGGTTCTTTAAGAAAGTCAACAAAATCGATACACCCCTGGCTAGACTAACCAAAGGGCAAAAGGAAAGGACACAAATATCCAAAATTAGAAATGAAAGGGAGAAATTACTACTGAAACCACAGAAATACAAAGGATTATAATAAAATACTATGATGGGCTTTATGCCACTAAATTTTACAACCTAGGAGAAATGGACAAGTTTCTAGAAACTTATAGCCTACCTAGACTCAACCAAGAAGAGCTGGATAATCTAAACAGACCAATCAATAGCAAAGAGATTGGAATGACCATCCACAACTTCCCTAGAGGTAAAAGCCCAAGACCAGACGGTTTCAACAATGAATTTTACCAAGCATGCAAAGAAGAATAAATTTCTATCCTCCTCAGATTCATCCATAAAACTGAAGATGAGGCAGTATTTTCTAACTCATTCTATGAGGCCAACATTATCCTAATACCAAAGCCTGGTAAAGACAACACAAAAAAAGAAAACTATAGACCAATATCTCTGATGAACACAGATGCAAAAATCCTAAACAAAATATTAGCAAGTGGAATACAATAATACATAAAAAAGGTCATACATAATGATCAAGTGGGATTCTTTCCAGGAACACAAGGATGGTTCAACATATGAAAATCAATCAATGTGATACACCACATAAACAAAATCAAAGATAAAGACCATATGATCATATCAATTGATGTAGAAAAAGCATTTGATAAGATACAGCATCCATTTATGATCAAAACACTAAATAAAATGGGTATAGAAGGAAAGTATCTCAACATCATAAAGGCCACATATGACAAGCCCTCGGCTAACATCATACTGAATGGGGAAAAAACAGAAGCTCATTCCCCTAAAATCAGGAACAAGAAAAGGATGCCCCCTGTCACCACTGCTATTCAAAATAGTACTGGAAGTTCTAGCCACAGCAATCAGGCAAGAGAAAGGAATCAAAGGTATCCAAATTGAGAGAGAAGAGGTCAAATTGTCACTATTTGCAGATGACATGATCCTTTATATAGAAAATTCCAAAGACTCCACCAGGAAACTATTAGAAACAATAAATGAATATAGTAAAGTCGCAGGATACAAAATCAATGTACAAAAATCAACTGCATTTCTATATACAAACAACGAATCTTTAGTAAAAGAAATGAGAGAGTCAATTCCTTTTGCTATCACAGCAAAAAGAATGAAATACCTGGGAATTAACTTAACAAAGTGTGTGACGGACTTATACACAGAAAACTATAAGACACTTGAAAGGAATTGAAGAGGACATAAAGAAATAGAAAGATATTACGTGGTAATGGATAGGAAAACTTAACCATTGATAAAATGGCCATATTACCCAAAGCTGTTACAGATTTAATGCAATTCCCATCAAAATCTCATAATCCTACTTTCAGGAAATAGATTTTTAAAATTATCAGATACATATGGAACCACAAAAGACCTCAAATTGCCAAGGCAATACTACATAAAAAGAATAAGGCTGGTGGTATCACACTCTCCAATTTCAATTTATACTACAAAGCATCAGTAATCAAAACAGCTTGGTATTGGCAGAAAAACAGACACACAAACCAATGGAATACAACTGAAAACCCAGAAATAAATCCACAAATTTATGGACAAATAATTTTTGATAAAGGAGCAAAAACTATGCAATGGGGAAAAGATAGCTGCTTCAGTAGGTAGTGCTGGGGAAACTAGAAAAACACATGCAAAAGAATGAATCTGAGCTGTGAACTCTCACCATATACTAAAATTAACTCAAAATGTATTAAAGATCTCCATTTAAGACCTGAAACAATAAACTGTATAGAAGAAAACATTGGTACTAAACTTATAGACCTAGACCTCAAGGAAGACTTCATTAACCTGACCTCAAAGGCAAAGGAAATAAAAGCAAAAATAAATGAATGGGACTATATCAAACTAAAAAGTTTCTGCACAACAGAAGAAACCATCAACAAAGCAAAGAGACAACAAACAGAATGGGAGAAAATATTTGCAAATAACGCATCAGATAAGATTCTAATATCTAAAATATATAAAGAACTAACATGACTTAACAACAACAACAACAACAACAAAAACAACCCAATTAAAAAGTGGGCAGAGGACCTAAACAGATACTTCTCCCAGAAAGAAATACAAATGGCCAGCAGACATATGAAAAAATGCTCATCCTCATTAGTTATCAGGGAAATGCAAATCAAAACCACAGTGAGATACCACCTCACACCTGTTAGAATGGCTGTTATCAACAAGACAAGGAATAACAAGTGCTGGAGGGGATGTGGAGAGAAAGGAACTCTCACACACTGCTGGTGGGATTGCAAATTGGTACAAGTGCTATGGAAGATGGTGTGGAGGTTCCTCAGAAAATTGGGAATGGAGTTATTATATGGGTTCTACCCAAAAAACTTGAAAACCTTAGTCCTTAAAGACTTATGTACCCCAATGTTCATTGCAGCACTTTTTACAGTGGCCAAGACATGGAAACAACCAAAGTGCCCTGCGACAGACGACTGGATAAAGAAGCTGTGGTGCATATACACAATGGGATATTACTCAGCTATAAGAATAGATGAAATACTGCCATTTGCAACAAAATGGATAGATCTAGAGATAATCATGCTAAGCAAAATAAGCCAGACAGAAAACAGTATGAACCATATGACTTCACTCATGTGTGGAATATAAAACAGAAAGCGACATAGAAAAAGCAGACAAAAAAAAAAAAACCTCATGGACACAATCAATAATTAAAGGGTTATTTGGGGGGCAAGGTGGGAGAAGGTGTAAGAAGAGGGAGGGGTGGGAGAGGAGAGGGAAGCCAAATACCTGGTGATGGAAAGAGAATTCACACTGGATGAATACATAATGCAACAGAAAGACAATGCACTGTAGAACTGTACAGCTGGAACCCATGTGACTCTTGATAATCAATGTCACCTGAATAAGTCTAACAATAAAAATACTGTATTTAAAAAAATGGGCAGAAGATCTGAACTGTCACCTCACCAAAGAAGATATACAGATGGCAAATAAGCATTATAAAAAGATACTCAACATCATTTGTCATCAGGGAATCGCAAATTAAAACAATAATTATATACCACTGTACACCTGTTAAAATAGTTATAATAAAAAAACAATGACAATACCAAATCCTGACGTAAATGTGGAGCAACAGAAACTTACATTCAGTGTTAGTGGCAATGCAAAATGTTCCAGTTATTTTAGAAGATAGTCTGGCAGTTTCTCATAAAACTAAACATAGGCTATTTATGATCCAGTAATTGTGCTCCTAGACATTTACACAGATGAGTTGAAAACGTATATCCACAAAAAATAACCTACACATAAATGTCTATAGTAGCATTATTCATAATTGCCAAACTTTGGCAGCCACCAAGATGCACTTCAATATGTCAACAGATAAAATGCAGTATATCCGTACCATGAAATACTATTCAGGAATAAAAAGAAATGAGTTATGCAAACACAAGGAGGAAACTTAAATGCGTATTGGTAAGTAAAAGAAGTCAATCTGAAATAGCTGCATATTATATGATTCCAACTTAATAACAGTCTGGAAAAGGCAAAACTATGTAGGCAGTAGAAAGATCAGCAGTCACCAGAGGGAGGGGAAAAGGATGAACAGGTAAAACACAGGATTTGGGGACTAGTAAAAATATTTTATATGATTCTCTAATGGTGAATACATGACATTATGCACTTATCAAAAACCACAGAATGTACAACTCAAAGAGTGAACCTTAATGTAAACTATAGACTTTAGTTAATAATATTGTATTAATATTGATAAAGAATTATAACAAATGTACCACTCTAATATAAGATGGTAATATCAAAGAAATTGGGAGAGAAAGGGCAGAAATAGAAACACTCTATACTTTTTGCACAATCTTTCTGTGGACCTAAAACTACTGTAAAGTTTTTTTTTTAAGTGACAGAACTATATTTCAAAAAAACCAATTTTACTGAGTTTTCATTTAATAAAACAAATTTCAGACATTCTAACAGATAAACAATTAAATTTGCTTAGTAAGTTTGTTATCTCTCCATAAAAATATTTTCCACTTAAACCTATGAAACCACGGTTTAAACTTTACTCGGACTCCCTTTTAATCCAAATACCTTCACAGAATTTGCCTTCAGATAAAATCTGAAATCCTGTCCTCACAATGAACATGTATGTGCCTGCACATGTTTGCATTTACACAAAATCACTGCATTATGAATGTATGTGTTCTTCTCTCCTGGTCTCTATGAATAGTGTCAATAATATACTTTTCTTTATTTTCGATGACATAAATCTTAATGAAACAGCATTTTGGCTGTAACTAGTAAATTCTTGTCTCTATTCGAAGATATACACTAATTTAAATTCTAATATGAAAAATTCTATTTAGTAAATAAAATGAATAGGTTACTAAGCCCTAGGATAAACTGGTGGAAAAACTTCAAAAGAAAAAAGTCAGCACCTCTATTTGACTGGCAGACAATAAGGAAGCAAGGGCACTCAGCGAGATGAGTAATGGTACAACCCTGGTGAAGGAATGGGCATGGAAAATGACTTTTGACAGCTGTGTGGAAAGTACTTTATAGCTATCACTTCTCACCCCAAATGCTTTCTTCCTCATCTCTGAAATACTGATTCTAAACAGATGGCATGATCATCTGTTAAAGACATTCAAGCCAAGAAAACAAGCAGAAAAGCTTATTTCCAATCAACATTATTATATATGACTGGGAAACTCTTATGAAATATGAAATGTTCCTAATCAATTTTTCCTGAACAAAAGCAAACATTTAATGACTGGCCTACTACTATGTGCTTCTAGAAGAATGAGAAATGGTTTCTGCTTTCTAAAAATTTGATTCTAAGTGAAGACAAAAGCCATTTCGCCCTGCCAACCCCTGTAAAAACAAAGACTGAAAGTCAATGAACTTGCTCATCATTAAAGAAAAATGAACCAAGAAACAATTTGTGTTTCTTTAGTAATCCAATAATGTCATCAGGAAGCCCTAGGGTGTTTTTACATCATTGAAGAAAGAAATATGTAAATTCTCAGGAAGCAATCTTTTTAAACAAAGAGATAAGTGTTCAATTTCCTGAACCTGAATTTTCCCACAAAATATATAAAGTGAATTAATTCTATTTGGGCATGGGGAAAAAAAATAGAAGAAAAAGGAAAGCAACTCTTCAGAGAACACAGAAATACAAGTATGCCAAGGTAGAGAGTTAATCTGCTTTATTCCAGGGTACATGCTCAAGTTAGGACATGTTTTCTAGAATCAAGGAACCGAGGGCAAAAGTTAATCTAAATACTAAACTAATACAGGAAGATGTGTATGTAGTGTATTTGTGTTAAGAACCATGTGCAGAGGCCCATTTACAGAAATATATCAAGTCATTCAAAACCAGGATTGTTGGCTGTAATTTCTGATTAGTAAATAAACCCTGTCCAAGTGGGATCTGGTTCTGATCCTTTCTAATGCATCTAAGTCAAGTGCTCAAAGATCTTAATATCCCATAGGTATTTTCTAATGCATGCTTGTCCAACCTGCAGCCTGTGGCCCACATACAGCCCAGGACAGCTTTGAATGCAGCCCAACACAAATTCGTAAACTTCCTTAAAATATTATGAGATGTTTTTGCTTTTTTTTTTTTTTTAGCTCATCAGCTATTGATAGTATTAGTGTATTTTATGTGTGACCCAAGACAATTCTTCCTCTTCCAGTATGGCCCAGGGAAGCCAAAAGATGGACACTCTTGTTCTAATGAGTTTCTCTCTTCTTTTCTATTTATCTGTTTACTTCATGTGTAGTTAATGTCACATATGTATTTCCAATGGATTACTTTTAATTGGATTTAAATGTTTTTATATAACACTCTTATCTGAAAATCACAGATACATTCATCTATTTGCAAGCACACACATTCCTATTTAGGAGAATTTACAAAAGCAGTGATGGGCAACATTAAATATTCATTTCAGAATGACAGACTAATTTGTAAATGATATATTAAAGGAAACAATTTTCTTTTCATAGATCACACTAGAGCTAAAATGCCTTAGGCAAAAATTCTCAAACCATGGTACAGGAAACCATGAGGGTTCCTGAGACCATTTCAGTCTATGAAATAAAAAACATTTTCATTAATACTAAGCTGCTATCTCCCTTTTTCACTCTTATTTTCTCATAACTGTATAATAGAGTTTTCCAGAGTCTATAAGATTTGTGATATCACAACAGATTGATTGCAGAAGTAAATGTCACAGTCCATTGGTCTCTTATTAACTTATGCATTATTAATAGATATACCCTAAGTTCTTTGAGGTCTTTACAATTTTTATGAGTGTAAAGGGGTCTTGAGGTTAAAAAGTGTGCGAAGTGGTGGCTCAGGCCATGCTTATCTGTTAGTTTTCCCACCTAAATTGAAAATAATTAACAACATGAAAAAAAGTTAGCAGTTGTCCTATAAGTTAACACATTTGCTTCTAAATGTCATTTACTAGTTGTTTCTATTGTACCTACTAAGGGAGGGAAATTTTTCCTTAGAACATACCCATTAATTTCATAGACTCTGGCAATGTCAGGTCTAGAGCCCAAGTCCAGCTACGGAGATAAAGCAAAAAGTATATCATAATAAAGTATATAGGAGGTCTGTTTCTGGTATAAAATAATGAGCACTTAACAAACTGGTCTTCCTGTAAATAACTGCTATAGATTCTAGTTAAAAATACAAAAAACTACTACTTAAGAGTTCTGGAGATTGATCTACAACAGACAGATTTTGGATGAGACTCAGAAACTGGTACAAGCAACCAACACAGTGAAATTTTCCCTTTTCTGTGGCTTTGCTCTGAGGATGGCTGCAATCAAACTCCAACAAAAAGACAACTGTCTTTCTGGCCAGAAGAATGAGGAAAGAGATCAGGCAATCAAGGCCACCAGAATGGAGGAAGCCAGAGAACAGGCACCCCAAATTCTGTTTAAACTAAATCTGGGTCTTTGACTGAATCCCAAACCACACATATGTGAGGCAAACACACATTTGTTATTCCTGAGGTTAAAAGTATTAACTAAAATCTGAGGAAATGTTCACTGCAATTTGAACCTAACCAAGTTAACTACCTGCTAAAATAAAAACATCAATATTCTTCAGAGCAAAGTAAAAAAACCCAGGGCCTCTACAAGATTACATGCATAATGTTTACAATACTATGCAATATTACCCAATATATGTGATTAATTTTCTAGGGAAAAGACAACCGACATATATGGCAACCCCAAGATGATCCAGATGTTACAAGTATCACACAATAGTGACTTTAAAGTCACTATTATGAATATGCTGAATGAGAATAAGTAAAATAGTCTCATAATGCATAACAACATATAAAATCTCAGCATAGTAAATAAGAAATATTAAAAATCTAGGAGACTTCTACTTTTGGTCAAGATGGACTAGGGAAAAGAAACACTGACCAACTAATTTTACCAGGCTACCATAATCCTAATACCAATATGATAAAACAATTTACAACTTTGTATTGCAATAGCTCTAATGAATATAGGCATAAAAACCAGTTAATTATTACTAGATCAAAGCCAGCAAGATAAAATAAAAGATTATATATTGTAACCAATTCAGGTTTATGCAATGTTAGTTAAATGTCTGAAATTAAACCAAAGTAGTTCACATATTAACAAAATCAAGGAGAAAATTACGTGATCATTTCGATATAGAAAAAGCATTTGACAAAATTCAATATCCATTCATGATAAAAACTCTCAGAAACTAGGAGTAGGAGGGAAATTCCCAAAACTAATAAAAGGCATTGCTAACATCATATTTAATAGAGAAAGGATGAATCATTTCCCTCTATAATCAGAATCACTTTTATTCAACACTGTACTAAATGAGAATGTTATCTATCTTAGCTATTGAAATAAGGCAGAAATACTAAATAAAGCACATAAAGCAGTCCAAGTTTGCAGGTACAACTGTTTATATTAGGAAATTCCCATAGATGCTGACCCACTGTATTGTACACCTGAAAATAATACAAATTAATGTAGAATGTCAACTATTACTTAATATATATATAGTCATAGGATGTATAGTACAACACAGAAAATCTAGTCAATGGTATTGTAATAGCTATGTAAGGCATCAAATGGGAAATAGACCTATTGGGGTTATCACTATATAAGGACTATAAATGTCTAAGCATTATGTTCTCTTGTACATGTGAAACAAATAAAAAGAAAAATAGAGAAGTCTAAGAAATCTATATAATAACTACCAGAATTAAAAATATTAATATAACAAGATTACAAGATGAGTTTAATAAATTAAAATAAATTATATTCTTATATACTAGCAGTCAATGAGAAACAAAAAGTCAAAAATAATCCCATCTGCAATAATGCCAAAACAACTCTCCCATAAAATACTTATAAATAATTCTAACGAAAGATGTCCAAAATCTCCACAATGAAAGATACAAGATATTATTGAAAGAATTAAAGAAAAATCTAAATGAAAGAGATATATTCCATGTTCATGGATTGCATAATTTGATTTTACTAAGATAGCAATACAAATCCTTATCAAAATTCCAGCAAAAACCGACAAGTTGATTCTCAAATTCACTTGGAAATACAGAACCTAGAAAACTAACAGGAATTTTTAAAAAGAAGAACAAAGTTGGAGGACTTACCCTATCTGGTTTTAAGATGACAAATCTACAATAACAAGAGAGTTTGGTATTGGTGAAAAATAGACATACAGATCAATGGAACAAAAACAGAGAATCCAGAAATATCTAGATGCACACGTATATGATAAATTGAGTGTTAGACAAGCATTACAAAACAGTTAAATAGGAAAAGGAAAGGTTGTTCAACAAATGATGCTAAATCAACTAGGTATTTATACAGAAAAAAATTACCTTACTTAACTTATATAAAAAGACTAACTTGAGATGGATCATAGATCTAAATGTAAAGCCACAAACTATAAAACTTCTAGGAAAAAAACAGAAAAAAAAATTATGTGACTTTGGGTTAGGAAAATATTTCTTATAAAGAACACAAAGAGCCTGAACCATAAAATAAAAAATTTTTAAAATACACTGGATTTCATCAAACTTAAAAATTTTGCTCTTTAGAAAACATCATTAAGAACACAATAAAGCAAGCCATAGACTGAAAAGAAATATTCCCAACACACATATCAGAAAAAGGACTTGTAACTAGAAAAAAAAAACATGTACAAACACATTCTCTCTACTGCCAACATGAGATGACAAAAATCCCATTTAAAAATAAGGGGGGTAAGTCTGAAACTACTTACGTGTATAGTAGGAGTAAAAAAAATAAGTAAATAAATTATAGATGATGGGAGGCAAGTTTCTCACTGAGAAAAAGATTGCAAATAAAGTGGGGTGGGGGGAAGGCTAGTATGAACCTTACAGTGTAAGAGTTGAATATATTAGTGTGAACATGTTTATTTTAACAGAGAGAGATAGGTACTTGTGTTTACCAGGCTGTCCAGGGCCTAGAAGGAGTTAAAACCCAGTAGCAACAAGCACACCCAGTGCCCAGATCTTGTTTCTAAATACCATCACCCAATGAAAGGATAGGACTCCTTGGAGAAATTACGGAGTCTAGGGATGAGACAAGAAAAACACAAAATGAGCCTAGATCATAAGGACCAGAAATTAAGGAAGTACTTTTAAACAACAAACAAGAGACGAAGGTATGTCAAAAAGACATGGGAGGCAACGTGAAAGAGCTCTTAATGCTACAATTTGATCAAGAAGATAAGAAAAATAATATTGAGTTGTAAGTATAAAATAAATATACACATATCTATATCGATAAATAAATAATTGAATAAATAAATAAATGGTGGAAGAAGGGGAGAAGGGACATATCTTTCTTACAAAGAATTTCAAATAATATGTATAGATAGTTCCCATCCAGGAGGTGAAGCTTGAGTAGGTCCCTTCTGCTTGAGTGTAGGCTGGACTTAGTATCTTGTTTTCAAAAAACTAAGCATGGAAAAGGAACTTTATAGTAGATAAACCTGGAAGACACTACAATGGCTAAGTGATCAAGGTTAATATAAACAGTGATTCATCATGATGATTTAATAATACAAAAGAAAGAAAAACTACCATAGATGGAGAAGCCTAAAAAGACAGGATGATTAAATACAATGTGGTATCCTAGACTGAATACTGGAACAAAAAAAGGATATTAGAACCTAGTCTAATCATGACAAAACATCAGATAAATCCCAATGAAGGGATAAAATATCTAACTAGTAATTCTCAAAGCTGGCAAAGTCATCAAAAACAAAAAATGTCTGAGAAATTTTTATAACAAGCAGAGTCTAAGGAAGCATGACTACTAGATGTAGTATAGGTTCCTGTATGGGATCCTGGAAGAAAAAAGGAACATTAGGTAAAAATTAAGGAAATGTGTAAAAAGCATGAACTTTAGTTAATGATGATTTATCAATATAGCTTCATCAATTGTGATAAATGTACCATACTAAGGTAAGATGTTAAAAATGGAAAAGCTAGGTGAGATATATGGTGTGACTGCACTATTTTGTAATAATTGTAAAAATCTAAAATTGTTGTAAAATAAAAAGGTTTTATTTAAAAAAAAAGAATTAGTTGAAACATTGGGGAAATAAAGTCCATGTTAATATAGTAATATATCAATGTTAATGTCTTGATTTAATGATATACCACATCAATGTGGTTATATAAGAGGCTAACATTAGAAAAAACTGGATGAAAGGTACATGAAAACTCTCTGAACTTTCTTTGCAAGTTTTCTGTAAATGTAAATAGTTTACTCTTTAATGGGCAAAAAGATTAAATATTTTTATTATTAAACATATAAAATATTTAAACCTATATTTCTTAAGAGATATGAGTGACCAATAAAGATATAAAAAAGTTCATCATAGTAATGTAAATTATAAACCAAAATAAGAAAATACTATATAGCCATTAGGAGAGCTATAATTTAAAAGACAGACCTCTTAAATGAAATGGACAAATCCTTAAAGATATAAGCTACCAAAGCTCACTCAAGAAGTAGAAAATTTCAATAACCCTACAAATATTAAAGAACTGACTTCCTAGTTTCAAATGCACAAAGAAAACTCCAGACCCTGATGGCTTCATTGGTAAATTCTACCAAACATTAATATAATTCCAATTCTATACATATTCTTCCAGAAAATAGAAGAGGAAATCCTTCTCAACTCACTAGATGTGGTCAACAGTACTCTAGCAACAAAGGCAGGCAAAGAGATTACAAGAAAACAAAACTACAGATCAATATTCATGAATATACTACATGCAAAATCCTTTTAAAATATAGAAAATCAAATCTAGTAATATACATAAAAAGAGTAAGTCATTATTAACAAGAGGGGTTTTCCCCAGGAATGTAAATTTGAATTAACATTCAAAGATCAATAAATGTACCTCACCATCATAATGTAAAAGAAAAAACATACAATTATCTCAACAGATAGAGAAAAGACACGACAAAAACCAAAATATATCAACAAAAATTCAAAATGACAACAGCAGAAATTTCTTAAGAAACATAACCAGATGCCAAAAAAATTATGCTAGATATTGATGTAATGTGAGAAGATGCCAAATCTTTGAAAAGTCATCAAATATGAACCCAATTTCTTCTAACAGAGTTAATTACATTTGATCTTGGAAAGTAATCTATTTCTTTCAGCATCAAATATGCTCTCTGACTGTATTTATACTTAGGCTAAAATTAAAATTAATTCTTATACTACATTGAGAATGCTTGGCTTGGAGTATGAGGACCTTTGGTCAATTCGGAAAGAGAGTAAGAAAATATAGATAATAGTAAAAGTTTCTAATTTGCTACAGGTAAATCTTAAAGTAGATCATTAACCAGTACATGGCATTACTCCCTGAAAGGAAACAAATAAACCAAAATTTCTTCCTATATTTGTCAAATGATTAGGAGAAAGTTGCTTCCTTTTTTTAGGCCTCATTTTTCCTGTCCTTTCATAAGAGGAGATTACACTAGATTCATTCTTAAAGTCAGTAGTTATTGAGTACCTATTATATGTCAAATACTTTTCTAGACACTGAGAAATATAGCAGTGAGGAAGAACAGACAAAAAAAATCCCTCCCCGTAGTGGGGAGGGGATGGGAGAAGGGGGAAAGCATGGGAGTGGAGGGAGAGGGAGCTAAATATATGATGATGGAAAGAGAAAAAAAAAATCCCACCCCTTACATAGTTTAGAGACAGACAAAAAGTATATTACATGTTTAAGTATAATAAATAGTATAGATATGATCTCACTTATATGTAGAATCTAAATAACAGAATAAACGAACAATCAAAACAGAAAGAAACTCATCAATATAAAGAACAAAGTGATGGTGTTAGATGGGATGGGGTGAGGGGATAGGTGGGAAGGGTGAAGGGATTGGGCAATGCAAATTGGTAGTCACTTAACAGTTTATGAGGATGTGAGGTACAGTATGGAAAAATATAGTCAATAATGTCAAAAAAGCTATGCATGGTGTCAGATGGACACTAGACCTATCAGGGGGAACACTTCATAAATTATATAGATGCCTACCCACTGTGCTGTACATTTGAAAATAATATAATATGGTGTGTCAAATATTACTTTAAAATATATATATATATACACACAGTCATGGGATGTAGAGTACAGTATAGGAAATATAGTCAATGGTATTGTAATAGCTATCTAAGCTATCAGATGGGAAATAGACCTGTTGGGATCCTCATTATATGTTCTCTTGTATATATGAAGCTAATAAAAGATACATAAAAAATTTTAAATTAAAAATAAATAAATAGTATGGATAAAAATAAAGCAGAGAAAGGGACAGAATGTACTGGGGGTGGGGGAGTTAAATGGGGATAAAAGGGAACTAGATTTTAGGTTCACTGATAGTTCAAAAATCCAGTGTTGTGTTTTTTTTTTTATGTTGACTAAGCAGCATAAAAATACACAGTGAACCTCTGAACCTGACCTCTTTAAATTCATACATTCTATTACCTTGCTCTGTATGTCACTACTTATATTTTAGAAAAATATGATTAAACATATATTTTCCATACTGAGACAAAGCACACACAGTTATTTAATGAAATAATTGCCCAGTCTTGCCTTGGGAGAGAAAAATAAGAAAATAAAATCTAGCTTCCCCCCCCAGATAAAGGTTCTAAAAATGTGGCATTTCTGTATGCTATAGAAGGTATTAAAATTAGCTGTTTTGTATTCTCCTCCAATACAGTTGTGGTCTGGAATTTGGTACTTTTTTGGCCCTAAGTTACAAGAGGTGGATTAAGAGCTTCTCCAAAAGGAAAGATTTTCCATAGGCAAGAAAAGTTATATGAATAATAAGTATTATTACTATAGTTATTGCAGCTACCATATTGTGTATGCCTGCTGTGTGCCAGGTTTAGCACAAGCCATTTTATTTATTAGGTTGCACTATATTAAACTTTTTCATTTTTAGGTCAAAATCAGCAATTTTATATAGTTTAAATAGATTTTCATTCATTAATTTCAAATCCCATGAGCAAGAAGTCTGTGTAGGTTAATTGCACTGCTGCTTTTCTATAGTTCACCTATTAAATTATTATCTTGGGAAATCTTCAAGGAAACATGAAATTTCCACTTGGGGATATAAGCCCTTCTGCCACATGCTATAAGTGACAACTGGAAGATAATTGTCTGTCTATGATAATGAGTTCATACAAACAAATAGTTAAAAATTTTTAGTCAGGACTTCATTTAGGATTTGAATTTTAATTATCATATTCCATAGCACAAATTCCACCAAAAGCTATCTATACCCATGTGGCTTCATTTTAAGAAAATCTCAGTTCATTAGTTAACTACTACTATTGTGCTTATAAAAATAGAATCCTCATTCCAAAATTAGTATTTTTTCCTTCACTAGGAATAACAACCAAAATATACTAATATCTTAAATCTGTCCATTTGGAATGGAATTTATTTTTTTGGAAATGACTCATTAAAAGAATCTTTCCCAAAAGCAAACAGTCTATAAACTATAACCCAGCTTATTAGATTCAATCCAAATAATTTTAAATTCATATTTAATAGTAGGTTAGTCCCTAAAGATTTTTGTTTTATTTCTGGCAGCTATTTTTTATTCACTATACAGTTCATGTCTGGAGTTCATATTTATAAGACATTAATAAAATAGCTTTTAATTATCTTCTAAGTAATTATATATAATCTAAAGTTTCATCTAGCAGAAAAAGGCATGCACTTTTTATGTTACGTTATTAGCAGACAAGAAAGTTTCCAACAATTAAATGTCAACAGAAGTCTCAGTAAAACATTAAGAAAAAAAGAAAGAAAAAATACAACCTAAAGTTTTTTAGAAAAAAAATTAATTTAAGAAGAGTATGATGATCATATTTAGAAATTGAGGAGTTTAAACAGGCAAATATATAAAAGCATACCAGCTCATTGCTTGTAGATGTGAGTCTTAGTTTTTCTTCGATTTCCTTTCCAATTTTCTGAACAGTTACCTGAGTCTGTTTAATTGCACACTGGGCTCTATGAAGCCTACAAATAAAAGTTGTAGAAAAATTTAAGTCAGTTAACTATGAGCTCTCAACAAAGAGCCACAGATATAAGTGAAACAAAATGAGGACACACTTTCCAGGATAAACAGAATTAATAATGAACACAAACTGACTGTTACACAATTCTCTAGCATATTTACAATGAAATACAAAATGCTCTAAAAACACCCTTTCTATACCTGCCTGTGACTGCCTCTGATGCATTGAGAGCTAAAATGAAGAACTCACAGGAGTCTGGAAGAGACCTAAGAAAATGATCTACTTGAACCCTATCATTTTACAGATGTGGAAATGAAGGCCCATGAGAATTTATGTGGATTGCTGAAGTCACCAAGAGAATATTACTGTTGTCAAGGATGAATAGAACTTATGGGTATCCATAAGAAAAACAGAGTTAATAACCTCAGTTTAGAAGGCTGATTATTTAAACTAGCAGCCATGTTACCACAGGAACACTGAAAAAAATTAAGAGTTATTTTCTTTTTAGGTTTAATTATGGGTTGTGTTTTATTTGGTCTATTTTTCTTCAGTGTGTGTGTGTGTGTGTGTGTGTGTGTGTGTGTGTGTGTTACATTTATATATTAAAAATAGACAAATTGGTAGCTTTCAGTCAAGATGGTGAAGTAGGAAAATACTGCTCACCTCCTCCCATGACCACATCAAAATTACAACTAAACTACAGAACAACTTTCATTGAGAACTGCCTGAAATCTAGCTGCACAGAAGTCCCACAACTAAGGATATATAGAAGAAGCAAGAAGCCATGTTGAGACTGGCAGGAGGGTCAGAGACATAGAACAGGCTGGTCCCACACCCATGTGTGTCAATTAAAAATCAGGAGAAATATCTTGGCTGGGGTGGTCTTCCCATGAGAAGTCACAGCTCCATACCAGGCTCCCCAGCCCAGGGTTCCAGTGCCAGAAAGAGAAGTCCCCATAACTTTTGCCTGTAAAAACCAACAAGATTTGGCTGAGTGAGACAAGAAGTCTGCGGGAGTCCCAGGCATTCCTCTTAAAGGGTCTGTACATAGACTCACTAGCTGACAAATTTGCTTGCTCTGAGCTCCAGCACTGGGACAAACTCAAAAGGCTTCAGGGTGAGGGTTGGAGGAGCAGCTTTCTCCCAGACAGAAGTGCTGGCAGAAGTCATTGTTTCTTTGTGAGCTCTCCCCTCATCCAGCCTGCATGAGGGGGTAGGTGCCATATCTGAGTCTCTATCAACCTTGCTGACACCATTTGCCCCACCCTGGTGATTCTGAGACCCTGCCCCACCCAACTTGTGGGCCCACCAAAACAGCATCCAATGTCTTTTCCATACAAATTGCTTGCCTTACCTTTTGCTATGGGCTTTCCTAAAATCTCCCATGGTTTGCAAACCTCAAACAAGTAGCATCTGGCCTCAATGTGTCCCATATTTCTTGCTAAGTGGCCCCAAGCTTGACACTACTGGTATCCACCCTCAGTTTGAAACTTAGCCTCTCCCAGGCACCTCCAAGCCCAGCACAAGTAGCAACCATCTGCAGATAACTTTGACCTCACACCAGGTGGCCCCAAGCAGGTCATAGGCAGTGGCTGACCCTGGCAAGCAATAGAACCCTTCCTTCCCAAGAGACCACAGAACAACAACACATCCAGTGGCCAGCTTCAGATTCCATCAAAGCACCTCCACAAACAACATACCCAAAGGGCAAACTTGGCAGGAACCAGAGCCCTGCTAAAGTGAATCTTGCTCTGTAGGATCAACTCCTGCACTGAAGTCATGGCCAGTCCTCACAGCCCATCAGCCTGAGGGTCAATCCCTTCCAGTGATGTGCCAACAGCAATTAAGGTTCAACTACAACAGGAAGGCACACACAACCCACAAAAGAGACACACATGGAGCACCAGGCTCAAGTGAATAGGAAGACTGCACCACTGGACCCCACAAGACACCTATTACATAAGGCAACCCTACTAAGATTGGGACACATAGCAGCCCTACCTAATACATAGAAACAAACACAGAGAGGCAGCCAAAATAGGAGAGACAAAGAAACACACCCCAAATAAAAGAACAGAACATGCCTCCAGAAAAAGATCTAAACCAAATGGAGACCAGTAATCTACCAGACACAAAGTTCTAAACACTCATTATAAGGCTATTCAATGACCTCGGAAATAACTTCAACAAAGAGAAAACATAAAAATAATGATAAAAAACATAAAAAAGAACCAGTCAGAAATAAAGAATACAGTAATTGAAATGAAGAATACATTAGAGGGAATAAACAGCAGCTTAGATGAAGCAGAGGATTAAGTCAGTGATTTAGAAGATAAGGTGCCAGAAAACACCCAAACAAAACAACAAAAAGAAAAAACAATCCAAAAAAATTAGGATAGTTTAAGGGGCCTCTGAGATAATATCAAACATACCAACATTCTCATCATAGGAGTACCAGAAGGAGAGAAAGAACAAGAAATTGAAAACCAATTTGAAAAAATAATGACAGAGAACTTTCCTAACTTGGTGAAGAAACTAGACATAGAAGCCCAGGAAACACAGAGAGACCCAAAGAGGCCCACAACAAGAGAAATCATAATTAAGAGAGAATCTTAAAATCAGCAAGAGAAAAGTAGTTTGTTACCTACAAGAGAGCTCCCATAGAATTGTCAGCTGATTTCTCAATAGAAACTTTGCAGGCCAAAAGAGATTGGAATGAAATATTCAAAGAGATGAAAAGCAAGGACCTATAACCAATATTACACAGTAAGGCTAGCATTTAGAATCTAAGGACAGAAAAAGAGCTTGCTAGATAATAAAGAGCTAAAAAAGTTCATCACCACCAAACCAGTATTGCAAGGAATCTTAGAGGGACTTCTTTAAAACCAAATAATAAATAAATAAATAAATAAATAAATAAAACAAATACAAATAATAAAAACCATCAACTACATATATATCAACAGTTACTTGAAATGTAAATGGATTAAATGCTTCAATCAAAAGACACAGGTGGTGGAATGAATGACAGGGCAGGACTCTTACATTTGCTGCCTATAAAAGACTCATTTCAGAAAATTAAAAAAAAAAACACAGAGATTAAAAGAAAAATGACAAAAAAAAAGATATTTCATGAAATTAGTAATAATAATAAAAAAAAAACCACCCTGGGGTAATAATACTTATACCAGACAAAACAGACTTTAAAACTAAGACTTTTCTTTTTTTTTTCTCATTTATTTTTCTTTTTCAATTACATTTGACATACAATATTATATTGGTTTCAGGTGTACAGCATAATGATGAGAAATTTATATAACTTACAAAATCCTTATTCCAATATATCTGGTTCCCTTCTGACAACGTATATAGTTATTACAATGTTACTGACTATATGCCCTATGCTGCACTTTACATCCCTGTGACTATTAATTTGTACTTGTTGATTTCTTCCCCTTTTTCAACCACCCCCTCACCTTCCTCCCATCACCTGACCAAATCTAGTACCCATCTGACAACACCCATAGTTACTGCAACATTATTGACTATATTCCCATGTTATATCTTTATTCCCACAACTATTACTTTGTAACCACCAAACTGAACTTCCCAATCTCTTCCCCTTATTTCACCCCCCCCAACCTTCTTCCCCTCTGCCAACAAACCAAATGTTTTCTGTATCTATGAATCTGTTCCTGTGCCACTTGTTTATTTTCTTCTTTGGATTTCATCTATAAGCAAAGTCAACTTGCATTTGTCTTCCTCTGTTTGACATTCCGAAACTCAGTGCAATATCCTCCATGTCTTTTGATTAGAACTTTTAATCCATTTAAATTGAAGGTAATTGTTGATGTGTACCTATTGCCATTTTATTGTTCATAATTTTGTTCTCTCACCCCTCCCCCCACATCTTAAAGCAGTCCCTCTAATATTACTTGTAATTCTGGTTTGGTGGTGATGAAATCCTTTAGCTTTTTCTTGTCTGAGAAGTTCTTTATTTGTCCTTTGATTTTAAATGACAGTCTTGCTGGGTAGAGTAATCTTGGTTATAGTTTCTTGATTTTCATCAGATTGAATATTTTCTGCCAATCCCTTCTGGCCTGCAAAATTTCTGTTGAGAAATCAGCTGACAGTCTTATGGGAGCTCCCTTATAAGTTCCTAGTTCCTTTTCTCTTGCTGCTTTTAGTATTCTCTCTTTGTCTTTAACTTTGACACTTTTAATTATAATGTGTCTTGGTGTGAGCCTATTTGAGTTTATCTTGTTTGGGACTCTCTGTGCTTCCTGGGCTTGTATATCTGTTCCTTTCACCATATTAGAGAAGTTTTCAGTCATTATTTCTTCAAATAAGTTCTCAATTCCTCGCTTTCTCTCTTCCCCTTCTGGTACTCCTATGATGCAAATGTTGTTACGCTTGATATTGTCCCAGAAGCCCCTTAAACTATCCTCATTTTTTAAAATTCTTTTTTCTTTTTGCTGTTCTGACTGGATGTTCTCTGCTACCTTGTCTTCCAATTCGCCGATTCGATCCTCTGCTCCATCTAGTCTGCTAGTAATTCCTTCTATTGCATTCTGAATTTCAGTAACAGTATTCTTCATTTCTGCCTGGTCCTTTTTATGGTTTCTATGTCCTTCTTTATGCTTGTTAGCTCTCTGTTAAAGTTTTCACTAAGTTCCTTGAGCATTCTTAAAATCATTTTGAACTCTGTGTCTGATAGGTTGCTTGCCTCCATCTTGTTTAGTTCTTCTTCTGGAATTTTCTGCTGTTCTTTTATTTGAAACATATTTTTTATGTCTTCATTTTGGATACCTACCTGTATTTGTCTCTATGTATTAGGTAGATTTGCTACATCTCCCAGTATTGCTGGATAGCCTTATGTAGTAGGTACCCTGTGGGGCCCTGGCACTGTCTCCCTGGTCTACTGCACTGGGTTTGCACTGGTCTACTGATTCAAGTTTGATGTCAGTGCTGTGCTTAGAGCTACTTAGCAAGAGTCTCAGAGCATAACTATGCTGGTAGCTGCCAGCCTGGGGCCTTCAAACTTAAATAGTTTTTCAAGGAAGATTGCAAGGTGGGTGGGGTTGGCTGCTCACTGAAGGAAGTGCCTCTGGCATTGGTAGAGTTGGGTGACATGGGATTCCAGTGAGTCAGCAGGGTAGAATGAGTAAAGCTCTACAGACCAATCAGGTTCAGATTCGGCCATGTGGTGCCAGGTGCAACACAGGAAAGACAGCGCCCACCAGCTGGCTGCAAGGGAGGAGGGCACAACCAAGGAAATGGTGACTGTCCTCCAGCCCTTGCTCCAAATCCACACACTTCAGTCTGGACCCCCGAGTACTTACAATGCTCCCTTGAATCACCATCCCTCTGCCAGAACCCAGGGTAAGTACCTGTGAGTGACTGAGTCTGCATGGGCACTTTAAGAGGACATCTGGGTTTCCCCTAGCCTTCTGTTCCAACCAGATGGTCAGAAGCTCCACTGTTTTTCACAGTCAGATTTTGTGAGGCTCCTCTTCCCAGTATCAGAGATCTGGCTAGGGAGCCAGGTATGGGGCTGGGCAACCTCCACAGCTGAGATATCCCTCCTGATTCTCTACCACCACTGGAGATTTAGCTCCTTTTGTATCTGTGCCCCTTCTACCAGTCTTGCCATGGCCACCTTTTTTTTTTTATCCATAGTTATAAAACTTTTGTTCAGCTAGACTTCAGATGGTTCACCATGTTGGCTGTTCGATAATTTAGTTGTAATTTTAATGTGTTCACAGAACAAAGCAGACATAGTGTTTACCTACTCCGCCATCTTGGATCTCTCCTAAAACTAAGGCTTTAACAAGAGACATAAAAGAACCCACTAATTACATTTCTGTGTATTTATCCAAAGAAACCCAAAACACTACTTTGAAGTCACATGTGCATCCATATGTTCGTTGCAGCATTATTTACAATAGCCAAGATACAGAGGCAACCTGAGTGTCCATAAATCGGTGAATGGATAAAGAAGCGGTACATATATACAATGAAATGTTATTTGGCCTTAAAAAAGAATGAAATCTTGCCATCTCCAACAACATGGATGGAAATAGAGGGCACTGAGCTGAGCGAAGTAAGTCAGAGAGAGAAAGATAAATGTCATAACATTTCACTTATATGTGCAACCTAAAAAAACAAAACAAAATCATAGACACAGAGAACATTTTGATGGTTTCCAGATGGCAGAGGATTGCTGGGATGGGTGAAAAGAAGAGATTTAGAAGTAGAAATTGGTAGTTACAAAATAGTCATGGAGATGTAAAATACAGCATAAGGAATATAGTCAATAATATTGTAATGGCTAAGTCTGGTGTCAGTTGGGTACTAAATTTATCAAGTTGATCACTTTGTAAGTAATAAAACTGTCTAATCACTACATTGCACACCTGAAAATAATATAATATTTTATGTCAACTGTAATTGAAAAATAAAAAATTATTTTAAAATGGTCAAATTGGTTTTATTTGTCAATAATATGATTTTTATTTAGAAAATCATTAGGAATCTATAAAACAACTACTAGAACTAAAAGTCATAGGATGCAAGGTCCATATACAAAAATTCAGTTATATTTCTATATACTGGTCAAAGTTTTACAATCATAATCACAATCACAACAGGTGCTGGGGTTTTCTGGGTAGAAATAAAGAAGGTGGTATAAAAATTTACACAAAAAAAACCCCAAAAATCTAAAAGAGATAAGCCAATCTTGAAATATGCCAAATTTCAAGACTTTCTTATTTATAAAGCTACATAATAAAAATAATATGGTACTGTCATAAAGATCAAATAGCAGATCAATGGGACAGAATAAAGAATATAGAAATAGACCTACATGTATACGGCCAATTGGTTTTAGACAAAAGAATCCAGACAAATTAACAAAGAAAGTAAAGTTTTTAAAATAAATGGTGCTGGAACACTGGATAAACATAGAGAAAAACAAATGTGATTCCCTACCCCACACATACAAAAAATTAATTCAGGGTGATCATAGTAAATATAAAAGCTAAAATCATAAAACTGGTAGAAGAAAACAAAGAAAAAACTCTGGCAACCTCAAGGTAGTCAAAGATTTCTTACAGAAGACATGAAAAGCACTAACCATAAAATTTTAAATGGATAAACTAGACTTTACCAAAATAAAATATGTCTGTTCATCTAAAGATGCCATTAAGAAAATTTAAAAGCAGTCTACAGACTGGGAGAAAATATCTGCAAAACATCAGTGTGACCAAGAAGTATATCTAGAGTATTTAAAGAACTCTTTCAAATCAGTAACAAAAGATAATCCAAATAAAAATGGAGAAAAGAGTGAAACACTTCATAAAAAAAGATATAATGACCTGCAGGCTTAGGAAAAGGTGCTCACATCTTAGTCATCATGATAATTAAATATAATTTCACACCTGTTAGAATAGCTAAAATTAAAGTGACAACACCTAATGCTAGTAAGCATATGGAGCAACTACAACTTGGGCGCAGTACTACTACTGTTCTTTATAAAGTAAACATACATCTAACTTATGACCCAGCATTTCTATGCCTAAGCATTAACTCAAGAAATATAAAAACATATGTTCACAAGAAGATTTGTATAAGAATGTTCATAGAAAACCCAAATGTCTATTAAACAGGAGGATTAATAAACAAATTGTGATACACTCATACAATGAAATAATACTCAGCAATAAAAAGGAATACATCACTGATTAAAACAGTATGAATAATCTCAGAAATCTGATGTTGAGTGAAAAAGAGTTAGAAACAAAATAGTACATAGTATATGATTCCATTTATACACAGTTCAGGAACAGGTAAAACGATCTATGATGAAAGAAATCAGGAGTGACTTGTCTATGTGGGGCAGGATTGACTGGTAGAGAGAAAGGGGACCAAATGAACTATCAGTAAGAAAAATATTCTATATCTTGATTGGGATAAGGGGTACATGGGTATATACAGAATTCAAACTTAAGATCTATGAATTCCACTGTATGTAAACTTTACCTGTTTAAGAAAATTGGTGAACAATTCTAACCTGAAAGTTGTTTTATACATAAGGTTAATTTTATTAGGGATTTGATGGTATCAATATCTTTGCCAACATGATGATGATGATGATGATGATGATGATGATGATGATGTGATGATACTACACATTAAAAACATTCATGAAATATTTTGCACTTTTGGAAACTGCCTGATAGTTATTAAGGATTTCTTAGGTCATCTAAAAGGGAGCAACTCTCATGGTTAGTTTGTTCATGGGATGTTATTCGGCAACTTCCTCAGTGCTCCTAAGGATTCCAAAAGAAGAGATTATTCCATTCTATTGCCTCATATTCTGGGTATGTACATATATATATATACTCTCTTGACAGTAATACCCTCTTACAAAGGTGGCTCTAAAGAAATTTAAAAGCAAGGAAAGGCCTTTGAGATGTGGTCCCAGTATGCATCTCCAGCCCCGTTTTCTGATATTCCCTACCTTGCATATTCAACTCCAATAATATTGAACTACTGACAGTTCTCCAAACACATCATCCATTTCTTGCTCCTGTACCTTTGAGTGAGCTGTTCTATCTGCCTACATGTTTTCCCTGTCTCTTAACAGTTAAGTACTCACCTAAATCCATTAAGAGGCAGCTCAAGCATAACCTCTTCTTCAAAGGCCTTCCCTTACTATTCCAGGCAGGTAGAAGCACTCCTTCCTCTAAAAACATGTGGTACCATGTACACAACACTACTAACAAAGATTATAAAAACAAATTTTACAGCAACTGTTTATTTCATTGTCTATATCCTTACTAAATCTTACTGAGAGAAAAAAAAAATCTCTTTTCATATACCTTCTAGTGCTTAGCACAGAATGTGGCATAAAGGAGACACTCGAAATATACCTGCTGATTGAATGTTGACTAATGACTGAATATAAAAGCACAGTCCCAAGATTTGATTATTTTTTATTTACTTATCAGTGGGAGATTGAAAGATTAACATGATAGTTTTCTATATTTATCATTTCAAAATATTATATTCAAAACAAAGATTACAGAAATTAAAGACCAATCACTCAGATAGGGAAACAAACAATTTTTACTGAAAACATTATCAAAATTCTAATGACAGACATTATCAACCTAGAACAGAAATTAAAAAAAAAAAAAAAAAAAAAGAAATCAACAAAATAGCCTGTTACTTTAAAAGGGGGAAAATGCTGCCTAAAACTCACTTGTACTATGCAAACAACCTTGTCAAATGGTAAAGACTTTAAAAATAAAAATGATTCATGACCATAATTAATGTATGACTTCAACTATTTGGCTCTCACTGCCCCAGACGCTTTCTGATCTTACCTTAGGGGCTTAAAACACACAGACAGAGTCACATTTCCTCCAATCTTCAGTGTTATCCAAATAGACTTTCAGGGTCTCTGTTACATCAAGACAGAGCTAATAACGTCCCCCTTTCAAACTCAACAGAAGAATAAAAGTTTGAAGTGTTTAGGCTTTTAAACATAACATGGGACATCCTGATTCCCCAGGGTCTGAGGAGGTTAAGGACTGACAAAAAAAGAAACGACTGCTTTACCTCCAAACCAGCTAAACAGTTCTGAACAAATATTTCTTAATTTTGCAAACTATGAAATGATATTATAAAGAAAGAAATATTATCATCTAGTCATCTGGGTTTCTGGTCAATACCAACACTAACACTCCCAAGCTGAAATAACACTCATCGCTGGTGTGGCGAACAGGGATCAAGTAGCTCTCTGATAAGGATTCCGACTATAACAAATAGACGCATTCCTATTACTTAATATGATAAGGAATAACAGTAAAATTGAAACTAGGCTAAATATAATGCTTTGCAGTTAGATATTACTGTGAATGTATATACATAGAATATAAGGTATTATGTCAAATAAACATTAACAAACATTGAGACAATACCAAAGAGATATTAATAATAATCTCAGTAAAGGAATAGGTATGAGACAATTTTTGTCTACTTAGTGTTGATCATATCACATCTGAAATGCTACATTCAATTTTAAAATGAAATATAACAAAAAAAGATGAAGTATAATAAATTAGAACACCTACAAAGGCAGTACAGTATAGTTCCCTATGGACTGCAGGGAGAAATAAAAAGGAAAAGCAAATAGGAAAATACAGGTAGCCTACTGGGATAAGTAGAGATCTTATCGTTAATGGTTTTGTATTCTATAAGCTTATATTTTTATTCTGAAGGTATTAGAAAACCATTAAAAAGTTTTAAGCTGGGAAAGGTTTAATTACACTTGCAATTTAGAAAAATCTTTATTCTTGTAATAAGGGGAATGGGACATAGAGAATCAAGACTGTAGACAAAAAAAAAAAAAAAAAAAAAAAAAAAAAAAAAAAAAAAAAAAAAAAAAAAAAAAAAAAA
>PVJL010006232.1:0-67717 GCA_004026885.1 Lyroderma lyra | reverse complement strand
GAACAATATGCCAATAAACTCAACAACTTAGATGAAAGTCAAATTGTTTAAAAGTTATTAAGTTTCAAAAACAAAAGAGAAAAATCTGAGTAGCCATGATTAGTTAAACTAAATTTGTAGTTAAAAGCCTTTTCACATATTAATAGAAAATCTAGGTTCAGATGGCTTCACAGATGAAATACTAGTCTTAACAAAAACCTTTCAAAGAAGTGGGAACTCCTCAATTGTTTTATGAGGCCAGCATAACCTGATATGAAAACATGACATGACAAAAAAAATTACAGACAACATCACACATAAACCTAAATGCATAAAAGAATGAAGGATAAAAATCACAATTATTTCAAAAGAGGGCCTCAAAAAGGCATTAGCCAATTCAATTCCTAATAATGATTAAAAACAAAAACACCTGAACAACAGTGTATGAGGGTTCCTTTTCCCCCAAAACCTCTCCAGCACTTGTCTTGTTGACAGTAGCCATTCTAACAGGTGTGAGGTGGTATCTCATGGTGGTTTTGATTTGCATTTCTCTAATAGCTAATGAGGTTGAGCATTTTTTCATATATCTGCATGTCTTCTTGGGGAAAGTGTCCTGTGTCCATTTTTTTAATTGGATTATTTTTTGTTGTTGAGTTGTGCAGAGTTCTTAATATATGTTGGATATTAGCCCCTTATTGGAGGCATCGTTCACCAATATCTTCTCCCATTCAGTTGGTTGCCTCTTTGTTTGGTTGCTGGTTTGTTTTGCTGTCAGAGGTTTATTAGTTTGACATAGTCCCATTTATTTATTTTTGCTTTTACTTCCCCTGCCTTTGAGGTCAAATTCACAAAATCTTCTCTAAGACCTAGGTCTGTAACTTTAGTACCTATGTTTTCTTCTATGCAATTTATTGCTTCAGGTCTTACATGTCAGTCTTTGATCCATTTTGAGTTAATTTTTGTATATGGTGACAGATGGCAGTCTAGTTTCTTTCTTTTTTTTTTTTTTTTTGCATGTGGCTTTCCAATTTTCCCAGCACTGTCTACTGAAAAGGTTTCTTTTCTCTATTGTATGTATTTGGCCCCTTTGGTGAAAATTATTTGTCCATCTATACAAGGGCTGTCCAGAAAGTATCCAGCCATGTAATATGAAAAATAAAGGCATTTATGGCTAGGTCTTTTCTGGATAACCCTTGGATGTGGGTTTATTTCTGGCTTCTCAATTCTGTTCCATTGGTCTCTGGGTGTGTTTTAGTTCCAATACCATGCTACTTTGATTATTGACAATTTGTAGTACAATTTGAAGTTAGGGAGTATGATACCTCTGGCTTGGTTTTTTTCCTCAAAATTCCTTTGGCTATTCGGGGTCTTCTGTGATGTCATATGAATCTGATTATTTGTTTTGTTTTATTTCTTTAAGAAAAGCCACTGAGATTTTGATAGGAATTGCATTAAAGCTGCATATTGCTTTGGGTAATATGGCCACTTTAATTAATTATGTTGATTCTTTCATTCCACAAATACGGAATATCTTTCCATTTATTTGTGTCTTCTTCAATTTCTTTTAATAATGTCTTGTAGCTTTTAGGGTATAGCCATTCACATCCTTTGTTAAGTTTATTCCTAGTAATTTTATTGTTGTTGCAATTGCAAAAGGAATTGTTTTTGTTTTCTTTTTCTTTTATTCTGAAATTTCAGTGTTGTATATCATACACTGCTGGTGAGAATGTAAGCTGGTACAGTCATGATTGAGAACAATATGGAGGCTCCATAAAAAATTGAGAATAGAATTACCATATGGCCTGGCAATCCCTCTTCTGGGTAGCTACCCAAAAAACTTGAAAAAATGTATCAGTAAAGTAATATATATTCCAGTATTCACTGTAGCATTACTCATAGTGGCCAAGTCATGGGAACAACCAGTGTCCTTCAATAGATGACTAGATAAAGAAGTTGTGGTACATATAAACAATGGAGCATTACTCAGCCATAAGAAAAGATGAAATACTGCTATTTATAACAACATGGATGTATTCTGAGATTATCATGCTAAATGAAATGAGTAAGACAGAAAAAGTCGAGAACCACATGATTTCACTCATATGTGGGATATAAAACTGAAATTAACTAACAAACAAGACAAACAAAAAAGCAAAACCTCATAAACAGAAAATAGTTTAGCAGTTACCAGAGGGTAAAGGAGGAAGAGGGAAGATAGCAAAAGATAATGGGGGTCAAATATATGGTGATGGAAGGAGATTTGACTTTGGGTAGTGACTGCACAATGCAATATATAGATGATGTATTATAAAATTATATACTTGAAACCTATATAAGTTTATTAACCAATGTCACCCCAATAAATTTAATTTAAAAAAAAAACCCTCAACAAACTAAGGAAAAAGAAGAACTTCCTTAATCTGATAGTTTATACAAAAAGATCTACAGCTAATATTATACTTAAGATCAGAAACAAGGAAAGATGGCTTCTTTCACCACTATTTTCAACACTGTACTCAAGGTGCAAACCATTGTAATAAGGCAATAAAAAGAAGAACTTACAAATATAGTAAAGGAAAAAGCAAAAATGTCTATCCACAGATGCTATGATTGCATATAGAGAAAAATAAAAAAAAAATAGCAAGATTGTAAGATTCTAGATTAAAATACAAATCAATTGGTATTTAACATAATCCTATCTATATAAGAACATGGATAAATTTCAAAAATTGTTGTCAAACAAAGGAAATCAGAAACCAAAAGAATACACCATATTATTACATTTTTAAGTAGTTTAAAAACAGGAAATGCTAATAAATGCAAAGGCAATAAGAAAAGTGTCTCAGCCAGGGGTGGGAGTGAGGGCAAAGGGGTATGAGGAAACTTTCTGGATAATAATAAATATTCTGTATCTTGATTGCATGATGACAACATAGGTGTGTGTGTGTATTTGTCAAAACTCATCCGACTATACACTTAAGTTCTCTGTATTTTATTGTGTATAAGCTATACTGCAAAAGAAAAAGAAAAAATAGTAACTGACATATGGCTTGGAGTACCAAGAAAATGGGGATGTCATTTATTGAGATAGGGAACACAGGATGAACAGTTTTGAGAAGAAAAGTCCTACTTTCAGTTTGAGGTGTGCATGCTACATCCAAGAGAAGTGTTGAATATGAGTTAAATATAAAGATCTGGAGCTTAGGAGACAAACTTTGGCCAGAGGTTAACAACATTGCAATCATTAGCACACAGATGGTTATTAACACTATGAATATGAGTGAGATCATTTTGGAAGATTGTGAGAATTAAAAGAACAGAATCCTGAAGAATATCAATATATAAGAAATTAGGGCGGGAAAAGCTGCAAAAAATTCTGACCCAGAATATCTAGACAAGAAGGATAGCTGGGGGAGTTGGTATTAACAGCAGTCAAAGGAACAAAATGTCTCAAGGAAGGGAATGATCACTGTCATAATGTCAAGTAACCTAAGTTCTACACAGTATCTGAAGATTTAGCAACAAGGACTTGATTAAAGCCATTTCAAACGTGTTAACCTCTCTCCACGTCCACTGTTACCATTGACTTTCACCTAATGAATAGCCTCCTAACTGGTTTCTAAGCTTTAAATCTTGCTCTTCTCAACTCCCCTTTCTACTCAGTATTAATTGTAGCATATCTGCCCAGTCTCCAAAATGACTGCCTTATAGAGCTATTATATATCCATTGTCTGATATCACCTACATCACTAAGCACCTTGCAACATGTTAACAATGTTCCTAGTCAAAGAAGAGAAACAGAATACAGACTTTGCCCCGAAGGGCAACAACAGTCTAATATTCCAGGTTTCTGCTAGGCTAACAGAAACAAACAAGTTTTCATATATGTTGCAATTACAAAGGATTTTATATATGTCTATGACTAAATTCCCTTAGAGACAACTAGAAATACTACAATCTACAAACATAATTTAAAAGATTAGTGCTGTCTAATGCAGCTATACCTAACCACTTTACCTTTCTTCATCTCTGATAGACATGAAATGTTTTAGATACTCAAGGTTCTCTAATAGCTAGTATTTGATCATCTATACAGTTCCTTTCATTATGTAATATATCCAAAAGTAGTTAACATACACGTCTGTACTTCCAGTCATGTTTATAACACCTTCCATCAATGATAAAATGAATTTTTCTGGTGACTGGAAAGACTGTATCCTATAATTTTTTTTTCTACACTTAGTATTTTATATATCCTCAATATATTACTCACTTCTCTGGTTTCTATGTGTATGTTGAAAATAATGATATTTTCTTAAAGACAGAGGAGTATTATGAACATCAGCAAGATGAGAGGTTTATAGAACTAATTATCCTATACCATACAGTCTTATATCATAATACTTTTTATATTATAATGTCAGCTTTTCATTTCATTTTTTGCCTTTTCTCTTTCTATAAGGCTCTCACATAACATTTCTCTGAGCTGTCAATGTGCCTACCAGTAGCATCACTGAATTATAGTATTTAATCTACCATGGACTTGGAAAGTGGATGATCATGACATATAGAATGGTACACAAAAGTAAACACTTTCAGAATGAGTATTATGGATTTTTCTTATGCACAAAATGTAGAACATTGTAGGTATGAGATATTTTTGCAGCTTATTAGACATTTTATGTTAACTTTTAGATTATTATTTGGCTATTATAAATTGATACTGCCAAATAAACAAGGCACTACTTTATTTCAGTTTTCAAGCAAGACATTAATTTTTTTCATAAAGAAGGTTAGAATTCACACATTCAATCACAGGAAATAAGACCTTGTGTTTACAAATAAAAGACAAAAGTCCATTCATTGGACCTCAACTCTTGCAAAATTATTCTAGTGTTAGGTCAGCAACATAAAATGACAGCCCTTTGCTATGTGACCAGTCACACCTGGATCTATAGTAATATTATGCATATTAAATATATTGTAATATAGTATGTGTGTTGTTACTTAGATCAATGTTATGAAGGGTGTTTCTTCGTGGATCAATATTTTAAGTTATCCTATACAGAGCACAGGAGAGTTAATTATAATAACATAGCAAATGTAATTTTCAAAAAAAATTTTGATAATATAACAATAAGATAACTAATAAAAACATAAAAGTGGAGGGAGAAAGAGGTGGTGGCAGTTCCCATAAATCTACTACATTCTTCTTCTTTCATTGTCCAAAGCCAAGAGTCTCTATCTAAAGTTTACTTATCAAATAACAGAACCAAGGAGTTCCCTGGTGGTGTAGTGGCCAAGGCTTCAGCACTCTCAACACTGCAGCCTGGGTTCAATTCCCAGTCAGGGAACTACCCAAAAAAACAAACAAACAACAACAACAACAAAAAACCAGAACCAAGGTATATTATTTCAAGTTTTTTATAATAAATATCCTAAAGGAAAACAGAAAGTGTTGAAGGTGGTTATTGTTAAAGGACAGGGCTGGAGAGTGTAGACCAGGAACTTTTACTTTTCATTTTAGAGTTTGGCTTTAAAAACAAAATTGGGAGAAGAGGAAGGGGGTGGGAGAGGAGGGAGCGTGAGTCAAGTACATGGTGATGGAAAGAGAACTGACTCTGGGTGGTGAGCACATAATGCAACACACAGATGATGAACTGTAGAATTGTACACCTGGAACCTATGTAATTTTTACTAACCCATGTCACCCCAATAAGTTTAACAATAAAAAAATAGTATATAGGTTTCACTTTAATATTTTAAAGGCACAAAAGAAGGTTGAAAGAGGAAAAAATAAGGAAAGAGGGTATTTCTTCCAGGAAATTTCCCATGACCACCTTGGGGCCTTTTTCTCTGTGTTCCCAAAGAAGGAATCATGGGACACCACCAGAGCATTTATTACAAGGTCCTGTTTTTCTGTGCTTAGTTTTCTGACTAAGCAGAGATGAAAATCTCTGAAGGATGGGATCATATCTTAACTTCCACTTGTATCCCCAGCATATAACCAGTACATTAACCAGAAGAGCAATAAATAACTGCTGAATGAATGAGCAACATATGAATAATGATCACAGTGAATAAATCAATAATACCAACTTTTCATTTGGAAAACAGCATTAAAACAAAAGGAAAACAAACCACCAAAAAAATCATAAAATGAACATTAACATTTATAGTTGTGTCATGCTAACTATATCTCACCAAAAAATTCATCTTGAAAAGAAACTTTTGATGGATGCCCAGGAAAAATTAAAAGAAACTGGAAAAGCAAACAAAGGGGAAAAAAAGCCAACACCTTGCCTCTTCCATTTGCTTTCTATCAGAGGCACTTTTCACCACCTCCTACGAGTAGTCTAAACTCAGTATCAAACATGGACTGATTTGCAGATGCCAGCACATACTGTGCCTGTTCAGAATATTTTTCAGAGTAGTGAATTTATTTATATATAAACAATGTTTCAAGTCTATTCAAGTGGCTCCACAGAGTAATTCCACATGACAACTTTTTTCTACCATCAGAATCTACTTATATTAAAAGAAAACTGTAGTTTAAAAACAAGCACTGAGCAGTTATGGTTTCCAAGGCTACAAGGGACAGCTTAATGTTGACACATCGAAACTGGAATGCCGAAAACACTTTGAATAAGTATATTTTTTGCTGAGCAATTATAAAACTTTCTTTTTCTGTCTGTTCTATATGAAAACAGTTCTATAATAATAGTTTATCATATAAGGAATCACTAAGTTAGACATTCATTTTTAGCCTTGAAAATGCAACATTTGAAGTTGGTTACTTTACCAGTTTTGCTATTCAGTCCCAAAGTTTGAAGAAGTGTTAGGATTACATGGTCCTTTGATCAAATTTTTTTAAAAAAGGAATGGAATTGTGATGAGGTCTAAAGAGTATAAAAGGCCTTCATTAAACATATAAATCCTATTGAAACGATGTAGTATCTTATTGAAAACAGCACAGAGCACTAGAAGAGGCCTCAAGCTTCTGGAGGGTGCCAAGAAAGAGTTGTACAAACTTGGACAAGTTATTAAACATTTCTAAGCCTCAATTTCCTCATATGCTTATTGTGCTGAGTTGTTGAAAGGATAAAATAGAATAAAAAATACAAAGTCTGACAATTTCACAAAGTCATCCTAGAAAAAGCGCTACATACCTCATTGCTGAATATCACTATGGTCACCTTTGAAGTACTCCCCTTGGGAAGCTGTGCGCCGATGCCAGCGCCTAGTCCACCTTTCAAAACAGTTTTGGAACTCTTTTTCTGGAATGGCCATCAGAGCTGTCATCGTCCTCAAAATATGACAATTAAGTTCACGAGCTTGCCACCATACCAACTCGGTAAGGTGTCATAATCTTACTGAGTTGTTTGTACAGTAGTGATATTCAGCAATGAGGTATGCAGCACTTTTTCTAGGATGTATTCACAAAATTAATTGTCCAACCTTGTATATACAACAACTAGCATAATATTTGCACATAATGGGCACTCAAAAACAAAAAAGAAAACTAGCACTGTGGATATAAAAAAGGCATTTATATAAAAAGAAATTACACAAGGTTAATAAAGCTAAGTGTTCAGGGCACAGAATGCTTGTTAAGTATAATAAGGGTAAAGGATATGAAGCAAGATCCAAGAAGACTTCCTAGAGCAGAGGAATGTCATATATATCTGGAGAATTTATTTAACATGTCGGGCAAGCATTCCCTACCTTTCTACATGCTGATACCTGGTGTAGTCTTCTGTTTGTTGTACTGCTTGACAAACTCCCATTTATTCTTCATTAATTTAATACCTGCCATGTGCTAGGAAACAGGCTCAGCACCAGAGGCTATAATAGTGAACAAGAGAAACCAGACTTTGCCCCACAGAGGCTACAATCTACTGGGGGAAACAGTAATTAAACAGGCTATTGCACCACCATGCAGTTTTGTAACAGAAGACAGCAAGGTGCTTTCTTTCCTCCACCAACCCCCACTCCAAAATGAAGATATGACTGAACATGCTAAGGCCAAGATTTGGATTTAGGGTAATGTAGGAGACTCCCAAGGCCTAAACTACCTGCTTCAACCCAGCCTTTTTGCAGAGAGCCGCTCCAATTGCACACTTCCTTGGAACATCTATTTATAAAGCAGCACTCAGATTTTCAGTCTGCTATTACCTATTTTGTGCACAACTCCCACTGGCCTGATAGAAAGGAGCAGTGACGGACAAGAGGAGCACAAGGCCCTATTAATACAGTAGACTTTCAGTTAACCAGCACCCATGGGGATTGGTAGGTGCCGGATAAATGTAAGTAGACTCTCCATTAACCAGAACTCCAGCAACCTGCACTATCAAGCTATTCCGGTTGCTGGAGTTCCAGTTAACGGAGAGTCTACCGTAGCAGTTTGTTGCTAGTGGCATTTTATTTCAAATGAATGACCAGTATTCTTTTCTTAGATTACTGTATTACTAAACCCTGTACCTAATTCATTTTAAGATTTTCAACTGCAAAGTTTATCACACAGCATGCTTCATGATTCATATGGGCAATGTATAGTAAAATTCACGATTGTTAAGTTCCATACACATTCTCACAATCACATAATCATAACTGTTTGATGACCAAAAATGTTAGAAAACCCATAAATCCAATCTAATAATAAGAAAAACAGCAGACATCTCCATAAAGGGACATTCTACAAAATACCTGACCAGTAATCCTCAAAACTATCAAGGTCATCAACAAGAAAAGTATGAGAAACTGTGACATGAAGAGGAACCTCAGGAGACATGATAACTAAGTGTAATATAGTATCTACTGTGGGATCCTAGAAGAAAACATCTGAAAAAGTATGGACTTTAGTTAATATTATAATAATATTTGCATATCAATACTGGTTCATTAATTATATAACAAATGTACCATTGTGAGATAATAGAAAATATAGATGAGGGCTGTCCAGAAAGTATTCAGCCATGTAATATGAAAAATAGAGGCATTTATGGCTGGATTTTTTCTGGACAATCCTTGTATATTGGTCTCTGCCCCTGATTCCTGGCACAGAGCTCCTCAAACCCTTGTAATTTTTTAAACGATAAAAGCAGTAGGAACACCTTTTGTTGTAATACTTGGGTCTTTGACCCCAGTTCCTAATATAGGGTTCCTAAATCCCTTGGAATTTCCTGAGTGATAGCAGTGTCTTTTATTCTAATGAGGTGACTCTTGGTGGCTCCTGGATGAGAAGGGCTAGTTACCTGAAAGAACAAGCCATGATTAGAAGCTTGTAACTTTCAACCCCATTCTCCAGACAGACGAGAGGGGCTGGATATAGAGTTAATACTTGATAATGCCTACATGATGAAGCCTCCATAAAAATGTCAATAATGTAGAATTTAGAGAGCTTCTGAGTTGCTGAGCACATGGAGGTGCTGGGAGAATGGCATGTAAGGGGAGGGCATGGAAGTTCCACACTCCTTCCCACTTTACACATTTATTCCATTCAGATGCTCATCTGCATCCTTTATGATATGCTTTTGTAACAAACTAGTAAACAGTAAGTAAACTGATTTCCTGAGTTGAGTGAGCCACTCTAACAAACTGATCAAATCCGAGAAAGTAGTTATAGAAACTTCTGATTTATAGACAGTGATCAAAAGCACGGGTGACAACCTGGACTTGAGATTGGTGTCTGACATGGAAAGCAGTCTCACGGGATTAAAGCCTTAATCTGTGGGATCTGATGCTATCTCCCAGGCAGATAGTGTCAGAACTAAATTCAATTGTAGGACACTCAGCTGATATCACAAAATTTCTTGGTATGGAGCAAGAACCCACACATCCAGTGTCAGAAGTATTATGAATGTGGTTAGGAGTGTGAGGAGAAACACAGGAGGAGGACCAAGTTTTTCCTATTCAACCATACTAAAGAAGGATACTAAGAATAGGAGAAACATTGCAGGATATATGGGAACTTTCTATACTATCTTTAAATGTTTCCATAAAAAAAAATTCAAAAATGAAAACAAAATAAAGCTGATTTTTCATAACATCAGACTCAGGATGTTTATAATACCATTGTGAAAAATCAATACCTAAAATACTTAATAGAAATTAGCCAACAAAACCTGAACAAATACATTTTATTTAAACAAAGAATACATTTTCAAAAACATTCTGCTAGATTGTAATCTAGCCTAACAAAAACGAAACCAACCCCTGCAAGATCAACAATCCTGTATTTTTGCCAGATTTTTTTTCCAGGGGATTTAGTTGACAAGATACTCTCTCTCTCTCTCTCTCTCTCTCTCTCTCTCTCTCTCTCTCTCTTATTGTTAAATGTATTGGGGTGACATTGGTTAGTAAAAATTACATGCATTCCAGATGTACAATGCTACAATACATCATCTATGTGCTATATTATGCATTCACCACCCAGAGTCAGTTCTCTTTCCATCACCATATATTTGACTCCATGATCCTTTATATAGAAAATTCTAAAGACTCCACCAGAAGACTATTAAAAACAATAAACAAATATAGTAATGTTGCAGGATATAAAATGAATGTACAAAAATCAAGTGCATTTTTATATACCAACAACAAAAGTTTAGAAAAAGGAGAAAAATACCTTTTCTGATCACAACAAAAAGAATAAAATAAGAAATTGAAGAAGACACAAAGAAATGGAAAGATATTCTGAGTTCATGGACTAGAAGACTCAACATAGTTAAAATGGCTATAATACCCAAAGCAATATACAGATTAAACATAAGTCCCATCAAAATCCCACGGACATTCTTTCAAGAAATAGATTTTAAAAATTATCAGATTTGTATAGAACCACAAAAGACCCAGAATCACCAAAGCAATCCTACAAAAAAGAATAAGGCTGGAGGCATCACACTCCCCTATTTCAATCTATACCACAAATCATCAAAATCAAAACAGCTTGGTATTGGCAGAAAAACAGACACACAAACCAATGGAACAGAATTTTAAAAACCACAAATAAACCTACAAATATATAGACAGATAATTTTTGACAAAGGAGCAAAAAATGTACTATGAGGAAAAGAAAGCCTCTTCAGTAAATGGTGCTGAAAAATTGGAAAACCACATGTAAAAGGAGGATGCTCTTTTAATATATAACTTCATCTTCCTGCACAAACTTCTGAACTGATGCTACAATTCAAACTTAAACATCTTGAAAATTGAACAAAGTGAGCTGTCTCAAATTCTAATACTGAGAAAAAAATATCATATCTGGAAAGCTGTTTTACACCAAGGACGCTGACGTAAGAATAGGTAGTGGAACCCAGTTGAGCTCTTCTTCCTCAGAAGGTCAACAGCAAATATTTACACCATTATTTTGGAACTTTAGATTTATACATACATTCACCACTTACCCAGACTCTTAAGTTCCATGAAAGCAATAACTAAGTTTCTACTTTTTTGTACCCAAACTGCCCCATGTGAAACTCTACAGAACGATAAATTGCCAGCAGAATAAAATAACCAGTTTAATCATAGATGTTTTAAATTGAGGTAAAATTCACAGAACATACAACTAACCATTTTAAGTGTATAATTTCAATGGTATTTAGTACATTCACAACGTTGTGCAATGACCACATCATAGACTGTTATCTCAGAGATAACTGAGCTCAACTCCCTCCCTCCCTGTCCCTCCACCAATAGCTAATAAATATCAATTCCCTTCCTCCTTTATTATATACAGCAGGTCCTTGAATAACGTCACTTCTTTCTGTGTCATTTCATTATGAAGTTGATGAGATGCCATTGGAACTTAACTCTTGTTTATATCAATGAGTCTATGGTAAAACTGGTTTCGTTATACATCATACTTCATTTCACTTAAAGTTGCAGAACCTATCAATGACAACTGAGGACTTATTGTACTGTTTTTCTGCTTATATCATTATGTGATTAAATTAGTGGTGATGGCAGGAGATAGATATTCATTCCAAGGAAAGGGAGCTCACCCTCTCTTCCAAAGGAACACTTTCATTGATGAACACCTTTAATTGCTAAAAAGTACCTTCTTACATTTAGTCAACATCTGCCTCCATTTGTCTTCCACTGGACTCACCTCCATTACTCACAAGCTACCACTGTCAGGCCAGTTATTTTAAGCCTTAGTTTCTTCATCAGTAAAAATGGGGATAATAATACCTCCTGTTACAGGGCTGTTGTGACAAATAAATAAGATCATGCATGACTCAAGTAGGGCTCAAGTGCTCTCTCCTACACCAGCAGTGTCCAACCTTTTGGATTGCCTGGGCCACAATGAAGGAAGAATTGTCTTAGGCCACACATAAAATACACTACGAGAGTTAGTACGAGAGCTGATGAACTAAAAAAGAGTCACAAAAAAATCTCAGGATGTTTTAAGGATTTGCGTTGGGCCGCATTGAAAGCCGTCCTGGGCCACAGGTGGGACATGCCTGTCCTACACCTTGCATAATGCTCAGCTTGGAGATGAAGTAGACGTTTTCCTTTGCAACTCATTGCTACTTTCCAGACCACTGCTCCCCCCATTCCCCCAAAACCCTCAGTTTCCTTTACTGAACATACTAATTATGCCACTTTCCCTTCTTGCTGCTATGATCTACAGTCCTCCCATTCCAACTTAGTACTGAAAATCTTAGCACCTGACTCACACCATTTCTTTCTCCACCACTACTTCTACCACTGTTGTTTATTACTTCTACATCCATGTAAAAGATGCATCCAATAGTCAATCTCTCAGTTCTTGATCTCCACACAGTTCAGCCACTTATTCTTTTACTTTAATCATAACTAATATCACATTAGCCTTGAAACCTCAATTTCAAGCACGCCAACTTCTGACCACCACTCTCCATATTTCTAGACCACTTCACTCCAACAATTCATCCTCACAGTAAGAATTTCCAATCCACTGGTTCTACCATTTTTTTCACTGACCATTACTTCCTTCGTGTCCTCCCTTCTCTTTTTCCAGTTTAGAGTCTATGGTCCATCATTATATATAATTCCTATGGCCCTCTCTTCTTCCCCTTGAACTCATCTGGCAAAATCCTAATTTTGGTGAGATTCAACTAATTGCCTTCTCCACCTTTGCACTCAAGTGGCTAAATACAGCTGAAGAAATACACTCACCATGCTGAATGGTCTCCCTTAAATTTATAACTGAAATATGGCCCCTGGAATCATCAGGTTCACCTGGGAGAGTTCAAATACAAATTCCTGGAATAACAAGTGCTGGTGAGGATGTGGAGTAAAAGGAACTCTCGCACGCTGCTGGTGGGAGTGCAAACTGTTACAACTGTTATGGAAGAAGGCATGGAGGTTCCTCATAAAATTGGGAATGGAGATACCATATGACCCAACAATCCCTCTTCTGGGGATCTACCCAAAAAACTTGAAAACCTTAGTCCACAAAGACTTATGTACCCCAATGTTTACTGCAGTGCTATTCACAGTGGCCAAAACATGGAAAAAACCAAAGTGCCCTGTGACAGATGACTGGATAAAGAAACTGTGGTACATACACACAATGGAATACTACTCAGCTGTAAGAAAAGATGAAATACTGCCATTTGCAACAACATGGATGGACCTGGAGATCATCATGCTTAGTGAAATAAGCCAGACGGAAAAAACCAAAAACTCTATGACTTCACTCATATGCAAAATATAACACTGAAAGCAACATACAAAAAACAAACAAACAAAAAAACCCATGGACACAATCAATAGTTTAATGTTTATTTGGGGACAAGTTGGGAGGGGAGGGGAGGGGAGAAGGGGGAGAGGTTGAGAAAGGAGCGGGGGAAGCTAAATATAAGGTGATGGAAACGGAACTCACACTAGGTGGTGAACTCATTATACAACAAGGTGACAATGCACTGTATAACTGTACACCTGAAACCTATGTAATTCTTGCTAAAAAATGTCACCCCAATAAGTCTAACAATAAAAAAACAGAAGGCTGTGCAATAGGTAATATTGTCAGTATTAATTTTACTTAATCTACTATATGAGTATAAAATATTAAAGATTTTATAAGAAAAAAATGCAAATTCCCAGGCCTCACCCCAAACCTAATGAATCAGAAACTTTGGGGATGGGCATAGCAATCAGTGCTATACCAAGTCTTCCAGCTGATTCGTATGCAGGCTAAAATGTGAGAGCTACTGGGGCCTAATTAACTCACTCTCTCACATTCTCCAAGATAACTTTTGTAAACTTTCTCTTTTCTCTTTAAACCTTATACACTACCTTGTTGACCCCTGGCTGATGACTCTACCTAAAAACAGGAGCAATCAGAGGACAACTTATACATTCTCCCATTACCAAATTTACCACGTGATTCTGTATTTATACCTGCGTACTCGGCCTTCGCCAGGTGTTCAGACCTTCTTCCTAAGCCCAAACCATCCACCTATACACTGAAGTCCACTGTCTCGCTTACCAAAGGTTTTTGTGCCTGCTATTAATCCTTCTTTCTTGTGCATCTATAAATTTTCCTGCAACACAAGAATATTCTAAATACACTTTATCTCAAAACAAAAAACAGTTCCCTTGACCCCTTACTTACCTCCAGCTTTAGTACCATTTCTCTACTCCTCTGTACAGAAAAACTTCACAACAGTAGTCTGTATTTCTTTTGGCTTCATTTCCTCACTCTCAATCTCTTCTTAACCTACTCCGATAGTACCACCAACATTGCTTCCATATATGTCACCAGTGACTCTAAGTTGCTAAACGCAGCATTCAATTCTCAACCCTCACCTTACTCAACTAATCAACAAGCATTTGATTCAGTTGATCATTCCCTTGAACATAATTTACTGTGGCTCTGGGACACTACATTGTTCTAGGTTTTTCCTACTTCATTAGCTTTATCCTCGTCTTCTTAAATGTTAGAGAACCTTGAGTAAAATCTAGAAGGTGGAAGAGGTGGAAGCCATTCTTCCAATAGCAGCAACAGGCTCTTTCCAGTGTGAGTTTTTGCAGTAGCCTGTTTCTTCATTCATGTGTCTGATCTCACAGATTTATTAACCTTAAAGCCTAGTGGTAGTGTGTCCCGAAAGCCTAGCAGCAGCCTTCAAACTCCTACTCTTCCAGCCTCTTAATGTTTCTATAAATACCCAAGTCTCTGTATTAAATCTCTTTCTGATGAAAACACCTAGAGTGGTTTATGTTTTCTACACTGAAGTTTGACTGACAGAATTCTCAAATTCACATCTCTGGAACCAACTGACCCCTGAGATCAAAACTGCATATCCAACTGCCTTCTTAGCACCTTCCTAACTAACACACCTCTCAAACTTAACATGTCCCAAATATATTTTTGATTCCCCATTACCTCTAAGATTCTTCCCAGGAATCTTACATCATTTATTTTTTCATAAAAATCACAATTCACCTAGTTGCTCAGATTAAATATTTAGAAGTTATTCTTAAGTCTAATTTTTCTCACATACCCACATCGAATCCATGAGCAAGTCTAGTTAGTTCTATTTTTAAAACACCGTATCAGAATCTAACCACTTCTCTTCATTTACCTCAACTGCTTGCCACCAGACCAGTCTAAGTCATTCTCATCTCTGAATATAATAGTCTCTTAAGTAATCTCTCTGTTGCTTCTTCCCCCCACCCCATCTCGTCTCCATGCCAGTTATTTCTTTAAATAAAAATCAGATCACATCACTCCCTTGCTCAATACCCTTAAACATCTTCCCAACATTTACAAAAAATCTAAAACTCTACACAATCTGGCCCCCGCCAACTTTGAGCATAGTGATTAGACTAACTTCTTAGCTGTTCTTGCAACAAACCAAGCTCACTCACACCTTAGGGCTTATATACTGGCTATCTGTACTCTCTGGGATGTTCTTCCTACAGATACTCACACAAGGGCTGCCTTATCTTTTTAAGTGTTTGCTCAAACATTTTCTTCTCAGAGAGGTCTTCCCTGAGCACCCTATCTAAAATAACTCATCTTACCATCCTCTCTATCTCTCTATCTCTCTTAGCACTATCATTCCACCAACAGGAACAATACACCTATTTACTTTTTCTCTTCCAAATTATATTCCTTCAGAAAGAGCTCAAGTTCTACATATTGTGGGTGGCAGAAAGGGAAGAAAGGAAAGAAAATGGAGTCAGAAAATATGGATGGCTGGTTCTGTCACACTACAACCTTAGGCAAGTCAATTCCCCTTTCTGGATCTGTTTCTTTGTTAGCAAAATTAGGGCTAACAAAAAATAGCATTGATCTCACAGATTCACTTTGTAGATTAAATGAGATTTCCCATGTAAAGGATTTACCGAACAGACAGTACATTTTACTATTATCCAATACCTGTTTGCCAAATTAATTAAATAACTATTCAATTTTTTTTTTTTTTTTTTTTTTGGTATGTGGGCGGCTCCCTGGCTGGGAATCGAACCCAGGCAGCAGCGCTGACAGCACCAGCGCCGAAGCCCTAAGCCACTACACCATCAGGGAACTAATAACTATTCAATTTAAAGATAGCAGCTATATTCCCACTTCTCTATTCTCAACTAGCTTTTCAATGATTATTTTAAAACCTCTCATCATCCTGGCCATCTCCCTTGCTCTTTCTCATCAAAGTAAACAGACTCGCAGAACATTCTAAATATGATCTAATAAACAAAGTCCAGGAAGATTATTACTTCCCCTTGATCTGGACACTATATTTTAATTAAGGAAACGTAAGATAACCTTACCTCCTTTCTGAAAGCTGTGGAGTCAATTTCTTGGCTTACACTGAATTTTTCATCAATTTAAATCTCCAGATGTTCTTCCCATAAACTGTTTAAAACCAGTTCTACTTCCAGGTTCATATCTGACTCTGTCACTAGAAGCAAAGAATCTCTGAGATAGAAAAATCAGCGCTACTGTGGAAAAGTCATTTTACTTCTAAGGCATCCGTGTGCTTCTGGCAGTCAGAATTTATGGAAGGGAGCTTGAAAATAGAGATGTCAACAAAGGAAAAACCATGTGTTCAATCACTTCACACTTACCATATTGAGGGAAGAGAAATAAAAGGAACTCATGGTGAGAATTATAGAGACACTCTTCAATAGCAAGCCTATAGGCTTTAGATAACACCTCCAACATGGGGAGGTACAAAGGAGAAGCACGCTAAGCATACTTTGGATGGCTCTAGGAAAAAGCCTATTATGAAAGCCTCCATTATGCAAGTGCCACAGACTGAGAAACAGCTGGCCCACTTTATAATCAGGTGTACCACCAAAAAAATTACATTAGAAGAGGGATGGGTGCTGTTAGGCAGTCAGTCTCAAGGAGAGAAAGGAATCTCACAGGGAATTCCTGCACATGAGATGGAGAAATGTACTGGAAAGGCCTTTGCCATTGGACAGATTTAGACTCTGAAAAACCTACTAGACCTCAACTTTCTCAAGCTGCAATTATAATAATAACACAATTATAATAATATAATAAACACAATTATAATAATAACATGGCTATTGTGACTATTATAAAAATATGTATGCTATGTTTTTTTGCATTTAAACATTTCTTATTTTAGCTATTCAAGTATTATTTTCCTTCTCTAAAAGGATGGGATTCTTATTCATACAATATCAGGAAACTATTTAGAAATTATTATTAACTCCTCAATGAATTTAAGACCCCTTGCTTACTGTATCATTTAATCCATCCTACTACAATATAAATCCCCAAAATAAGAATCTGGTTTCTCAAAAAAAAAAGAATCTGGTTTGTCATGTTAATAGAGTACTTCCAGTCATAAAGAATCAACTTCAGGGATGAGGTTATTACAAGCCCACTCTCCTAACAGATAAACACACTGAATTTCAGATTCTCTTCAAAGGTAAAACATTCCACATTTAGAATAAAGGTTACTTCAAAGAACAGGTGATATCCTGATGAGCATAAGATATTAATTCTTCCAAAATCTCTGATAAGTTTTCTTAATAAAACAGCATATAAAAATCAAGTTATGGGTGGGGTAGGTATTTAATGGTAACTGTTTATTTTTATGGCAGAGCCATCAGAGTGAATCACTAAACCTTGGAAAGTTGCCTTGGAACATGCCAGGCACCAGTGGGAATGTAGAAGTTACAAGGCAACTACGAGGGATGGGATGGTAAAGGCTTAATTTATGGTGACATCTTCAACAAAGCAGTCTTAGCAAAGTAACCCTATGAACTCCAGCCAGAACTGGAGGACAGAGGCAGGGACAGAGAATATCTCTTAGGCAGAAGACTACTTATATACTTAACTGTTCTCAAAGGATTTTTTTTACCTCTTTAAACTAATTTTATACACTTCTTTGGCATTCCAGCAACATATAAAATTAACTATGGCTCCAAGCCAGGAGTTCTGAATGTGGTTTTGGGGAGGGCTCATTTAATTTACCCACTATGTCCTACTCCCCATTAACATTCAGTACACAAGAGAAACAGACTTGGTAGCCTGAAGAGCCTATGAAAGATCCTAAAGACTATGAGATCAGTAAGTCATGACTACTGGTTAACTCAATAAACTGGAGTTAATTTACCACACAATGCCTTTACATAACTTTCCATTAGCAAGTGCTCTGTCTAAAGGTAAATAATCAGATATTTTATATTAAAAATATACTATAATTGTGGGAGAAAATATCCAAGGTTAATATTAATTATCTTTAGAAAGGTGATTAAAGACCTACATCTTCAAAATTCCTCCAGAAACCTGTTATTCGGTTATTACCCAACTAGATTTTATTTCACCCATTTATGTATTAATTTAATCATTTGTTCATTTAACAAATACTTACTGAGCCAGGTTGGTACTACATCCCGGGGAAGAAATTGTAAACTAGAGTTACAAATTACCTAAATTTATGTAGTTTATGTTCTCCATTCTCATTCTGAGAAACATTTTAAAAGCAAGAATTGTCTCAAATACTTTGTTTTAACTCACACAAAGTATTACAACTTCAACATCAGAAAAGCATCCTGTCCAAGAAGAGTTCATAATATAACAATAGTTCTATAACTGAAGGACTAGGGTGGTTTGGGGGCATAATAAGAAAATATGTAAATTACTAGAATGATGAAGAGAATTATAAAATAAAACAAAACTGTATGCACTGTTTCAGCAATAAGTTTTAAAATCTAGAGGAAATAGATTGTTTCCTAGCAAAAAATACATTGCCAAGAATGAACCACAGAGAAGTAGAAGAAGTGGACAGAGCAAATTACAGGGTATTCAAAAAATGTATGCACAATCTAACAGATGATAACTCACATAATTTTCCCTCCTTTACAGGTTTAACTGACTTGGGTGAAGTCTGATGAACACAGAAGGTACCACTGGTCTTTTTTTAATGGTGATACATAAAAGATAATGTTTATGGTACAAAACCAGCAACAGTCAACGAATTGAAGGCTGCCACTGAACAAGAATGCACACAAATACCAATCAAAATTATGCTTAATTAATGTTTGTGATTCCATTGTTTTGTTTTGCCAGCTGTGCCTGGACTAGAATAGTCATAAGTTTGAAAACAGGCATAGACAAAAAAAAAAAAAAAAAGAAAAAGATTCATTTTTGTAGATTCTTTTAATTTTTAAAAATAAACTGTATGTTAATAGACACTGACTTTATAATCATTCAAAGTGTGTTTACATTTTGGGGGGACACTAAAGGTATTAAAATAAGACATCATTATAAAGGCACCCTGAACTAGATGAATTAATAGCTAAATTCAAATAAACCTTAAAAGAATTGAAAATTTCCAAAATTATTTAATGTGTTTCAGCTGATGATGACGATGATGATGATCATACTAACAGCTAACACATATACTATTAAATATATTCAGGCACTATACTAATAACCATTTCATATTAATTCATTTAATCCTCCAAACAAACAAGAGATAGATGCTATCATTATCAATTTATAGATTAGGGTCATAGAAAAAGATGAAAAGCTTCACAATTCAATTTTAAAATCTTAGGAAAAATGGTTACCTATTCTGCCCCCTGCAAAGACAAACAACTACGACAAATACTATATATCAATCTCACTTATAGTAACTACCTAGTAATGCAATATCAGGAAATCTACAAACCTTATTGAAACTATAAATTAAAGGAAGAAAAATACATAATGTCAATAAATGTGGAAAGGCATTTCCAAGAATTAAGCATTTATTCCTAATAGAAACATTAAATAAATAGAAAAAATTATTTAAAATATTTTCTCAAAATTAACAAAAACTATTGTGAACAGGAAAATACTGAACCTATTCAATTAAAATAAGACATGGACTAGAATGCTTACTATTTTCAAAAGTAATGCCCATTACTTTTCAGCATTATTTTTTAAAGTTCTAGAAGGTTTACTAAATGCAGTGAGACTAAATAGAAAATCAGTATAAACATTGGAGAAGAACAGATAAACCTATTCTTTTATTGATGATAATGATGTATGTCAAGCAAGTCAAAGAGAGCTTTCTTTTAAAAGCAATAACAAGAAAAATAATTTGAGATAGTCACTGAATATAAGATTTTTTTAAAATTATAGTTTTTCCCTATAATGGTAATAGAGACACAAGAATGGAAATGAAAAATACATTTTCTACAAAATAGTGTAAAAACTATAAAATACTTAAGAAAAAATTTAGAGGAAAGGCACATCACTATATAAAGAAAACTATAAAGTCTTATTGAAGGAATAAAATAATATTTGAACAAATAAAAGCTATACCACGTGTTGGATGGGAATACCAACAGCATAAAAGTGACAGCTCTCACAAAACATAACAAGCCAATCAATACAAAAGTTCTCATTAGAATTCCAATAAAGTTTTTTTAAATAGGATAAAATAATTTTAAAGTTCATATAGAAGAATAAAGTTCTGAAAATAGCCAAAAATGGTATGAAAAAAGAAGACTAGTAAAAGAGGGTGACTTGCCTTAGTTGGTATTAGAATATATCAAAAAAACAGTACAATTAAATCAATCTAAAATAGGCAAAGGAATAGACAAAAAAGAAAAAAATCAAGAAAAATAATAATAAAGAATTCAGAAATGGATCCTGGTATATATATGAGTTTTTAATATGACAAAAGTAGTATTTGATTTAGTGGGTAAAAGGAAGTAGCACATCTAGATGTGCAACTGTGAAGAAAATTTATCTCTATCACACAATATTTGAAGTATCTACATAATATATTCAAGAATAATTTCAAATTATATTAAAGATTTAATTTAAAAAGTAAAATAATAAAAATCTTAAAAGAAAACTTTGAAAATACATGCAAAAAAGGGTGGAGAAACTTCTTAAGCCAAGACCAAGTGCCCAGAAGATATAAAAGAAAATAATGGAATTATATAACAAATACAAACATTTTGTATAAGGTATACTAAGTCAAGATGTAATTGATAGATTTGGAAAAAATACAGAGGATTCTTAAAATTTTATGAAAAAAATGCAAGCAACTCGATAAAAAAAATAAAGTATGGGCAAATTCACAGAAGAATACACTAAATGGCTAACAAACTAAAAACAAGATGTTCACTTTCACTTGTAGCTCAGACTAAGCGCTTTGTACTGAGGCTAATGAAAATTAACAATGAGGCGTTATAGTCATCAGATTACCATTAGATTGAAAAAATCACACACACAAAAAGTGATGATAGCCACTGCCAGCAGGGATTCAGGGTAAGGAGTGATGCCACACATTATCTGTACTCTTTAGGAAAACAATCTGATATGTAACTCTTAAAATTAAAATACACATACCCTTTGATTCAGAAATCCCACTCCTGGGATTTAATTAACAGAAATAAAAACATCATAAATATTAATATATAGATATTTACTGCTGTACTATGCACATGTGGGAATACTAACAGTATAAAAGTGACAGCTCTAACAAAATACAAGAAGACAATGAATACAAATATTCCCGTTAGAATTCCAAAAAAGTTTTTTTTAATAGGATAAAATAACCTTAAAATTCATATAGAATAAAGTTAAGACTAGCCAAATATGGTATGTATAGTGGCAAACAAACAAAAAACCAGAGCCAGAGTAAATTAAATGCCTATCACCAGGGTAATGGTTGAAGTATATGGTACAACCCCACCATGGAATACTGTGAAACCATTAAAAGAGTGAATTGAAGAGATGTGTACATGGAATATTGAACAAGAAAAAATGATGTCGAGTCATTTATATAATATCTATTCCAATTTTGTAAAACAGCAATTAAAACTCTTAATATACATGCATACAATGTATATAGTGATATCTATGGCATATACATAGAGACCATGGGAAAAAATACATACGGATGCACATGGGTGAAAGGGTGGCCAGCAGTCATGGGGACATGTGTGCTGTATTCTGGCTGCTATAATAAAATACCATAGACTGGGTGGCTTACAAACAGAAATTTATTTCTCACCATTCTGGAGGCTGCAAAGTCAAAGATCAAGGCACCAGCATGGTTGGTATCTGATGAGAGCCTGCTTCCTGGTTCACAATCATCTTTTCACTATAACCTTACATGATGAAAGAAGGGATCTCCCTGGGGCCTCTTTTATAAGCGCACTAATCCCATTCATAAGGGCTCTGCCTTCATGACCTAAACATCTCCCAAAGTCCCCACCTCAAAATACCATCACATTGGAGATTATGTTTCAGCATATAGATTTGGGGGGACACAAACATTCGGTCTATAACTGCCAGCTTTTTGGGAGGGTAATGATGATGAAGGGTTTAAGGAAGACAAGCCAAAAAGTAAAAATAGAGGGGAAATGCATAAAAATTACTCCAGTATTTTGTTAAAATTCTATTTTTGTAAACACATGGTATATGTGTATCTTTGTATGTATATGTATGTGTGTATGTACGGAGAAAGAGATGAATAAGAATAAAATGTCCCCAATAAGTCTAACAATAAAAATGAATTAAAAAAAAGAATAAAATGTGCTATTACCCATAAATACCAATTTTGTTGAACCAAAACTTAAACTAAATACCAAAACTTTTTCATTTTAAATTTTGATGACAACTTTCTAAAACTTATCACACATCCCTGCTTTCTTACATAAGCTCTAACAGTCACAAACTTTATATTTTACTTATAATTTGATATCAACATGGTATAATGGGAATTAATTAGCACATGCACTGCCTGACAGACCTTATTTAAACCTGCTCTAACACTTACTTGTCCCATGGACTAGGCAAGTCCTTTCACCTTCTAAGCCTTTGTTTCCTCATTTATGAAATGGAGATAGCATTAGTGAAACCTAACACAGTGATCTCAATAATTCTCATTATTAACTTCAGTTATGAACTGTAACATGGAGATGTGCTTGCATAAAGCACTGACTGCTCATACATAGGAATGGTAAGCTGGCTATGCTTTCTTACTCAGTCTGTCTCTCTTCACAATTAGAATATCCTCCCCTACCCTCCATTTACACAAAGTAGTAAGAGAGGGCTGTTTGCAAATCCAATAAAGGTAGGACAGTAGCTAATGATTGACCACTTAGTTATATTCCAGAATCAAAGAGCAAATCACAAACAGAGCACACTATCAGCTTTCACTTTTCTTTTCTGTCAGTGTGTCTACCTTAACAGTAATCCTCTTCATTCCCCTTCTAATTTATTAAAAATGAACCCACGGACACTGAGTTAAGAACCTAGCCTCTACTATGAATTGTAAAGTGTGAGTACATAAATTTTGTGACATAGTTTGCTTTCAATTGGGTTCTTAGCTATATTCTGTATATTTGCAATAGCCACTTAGGGAAAGATCATTAGGTAGGGAAAGGAAAAAAACTTCTACTGCAACCCAAAAGTTGATTATCACATCCAAAAATTTAAAGATTATAGACAGTTATGCCCTTATCATCTCACACCAGCTGTTTCCTAACTATTACCCTAAGAATAATTTATTTGATGTAATCATTTCCCTTTTAAAATTGAAATTTTATATGAGAAAGTAATTCCTATCAAAGCAGGTTGAGGGGGCAATAATTTGCCTCCAGACAGCCAGATAAAGATCTTATAGAAAAAAATCTATATAAAGAGTAAAATTAAAAGTCACATAATCCTGATATCTCACCAGATGTTACATGGAGGGTAGTGGCAAAAAGAAAAAAGGCAGCTAAAGAAAGAAAGAGAAGAAAAGAAAAAAAGGCAGCTGAAGGTTCACATATCTGATTACACTTCCAACTCTTTAGATAATGGCCTACAAATTGTTTACAACTCTCATTTTGCCAGGTACAAACCAGTAATAGGAACAAAAAAATCTTATTTCTCTGTAACCAGAGGAGTAGACAACAAAAGCTTAATATATATGACATGCACTGTGATAGAGCTAATACAAAGATAGATAAAACATGGATTCTTGCTAAATGAGCTCTCTGTTTGGAAATGCTGAGACTCAGACAATGAAGAACTACTTATGAGGTAGGAAAATTAATTTTGCAAACTGATCCTAGAAAAAGTGCTCCACACTTCATTGTTTTTTTTGTTTTTTTTTTTATTTTTTAATTCATTTTTATTGTTAGACTTATTGGGGTGACATATGTTAGCAAGGATTACATACCTCATTGTTAAATATCAACTACAGTCACCTTTGAAGTACTCCCCTTGGGAAGCTAAGCACCGACATCAGTACCTAGTCCACCCCTGAAAACAATTTTGATCCACATTTTTTTTTATAGTGGGTAGTTCCCTGACTGGGAATCAAACCCAGGCCGCAGCGTTGACAGTACCAAAGCCTTAGCCACAACACCACCAGGGAACTTGTGATGGCCATTCCAGAAAAAGAGTTCCAAATTTGCTTTGAAGGGTGAACTAGGTGTCAGTGTCAGTGCACAACTTCCTAAGGGAAATACTTCAAAGATGACCAATAGTGATATCAGCAAGGAAGTATGTAGCACTTTTTTTAGGATGGGTTCATGAGATTAATTGTCCAACCTTATATAATACAGTAAGTGCTCAATAAATGCTAGCTACTAATTGCACAGGCAGTGCTAGGAGGACCTGAAATAAAGACATTAATCCTTATGGAGTGTTTAGAAAAATGTCTTTTAATACCACATTTGCTCAAAGATTTGAAAACCCAAGGAGTGCCAAAACTTATGTATCATTTTAAAAGTTACTCTGACAACAATGTGGTAGATGAATTATATGAAAGCAGTGTAAAAAATTATAAAGCATTAAAATGTACTGGTTAAGAACATGGGCTTGGCAATCATGCAAGAGCAAGAAATAAAAGGCATCCAAACTGGAAATGAAGAAGTCAAATTGTCAATTTTTGCAAATAACATGAGTCTTATATAGAAAACCCTAAAGATTCCATGAAAAAACTATAAGAAAAAAATAAACAAATACAATAAAGTTGCAAGATACAAACTCAATGTACAAAAATACACTGTGTTCCTATATATAATACTAACAATGAAATTTCAGAAAAAGCAAGTTAAAGAAAAAACAATTCCTTTTGCAATTACAACAAAAAGAATAATACACTTAGGAATAAAATTAACAAAGGATGTGAAGGACCTATCCACTGAAAACTACAAAACTTTATTAGATGAAGTTTAGATAGAGAACAAGATGGTGACCAGGGAGGAGGTCTGTAAAACCTCTCCCAGAAAACACAATTGAACAGGCATCCAGGAGCCAAGAAAGAATGACAGCTGAGAAATCCATGCATCAGAAGAAAATGCCTGAAGCCTCCCCAATGAACTGCAGGAAGTGGAAGGACCCTGGATAGACATGCACTGCCTCCAAATGCAGATGGAGACCAGAGGTAAGGCCTAACTAAACACCTCCTCTCTCTCCCAAAACTTGGCCCCCACGGCCACCTAGTGTCTGCCCTACAGCAAGACACCACAAAAATACTAATCAGGACTCCTGGGCTCTGCTGAACATAACACCTTCATGCCAAAGAGGAAGAACCCAGCAGGCAGTATGAATTCCTTAGGATCTAAAGATGCTCAGAAAGAACATGAAAAATATCCAGAAAAGTCTCATAGACCTAGGATTTTCTGAACTAAGTGACAGAGAATTTAAAGTAGCCATTCCAAAGGCTCTGAAAAAATAAAAGCATACTGGCAGAACACCATAGCTGAGGTGAACAACCTAAGAAAGGAAATCAAAAGGAACAATTTAACAAAGAAATTCAAAACATAAGAAAGAAGGAGATGGAAATTCGAGAGATAAATAATCAACATAAGAAGTGAGAAACGAAATAACTGCCATAGGAAACAGGACCAACCAGATGGAGGAAAGAATTAGTGATATTGAAGATCAGAACATGGAAACAGCTCAGAAAGAGGAAGAGAGGAAATATAGAACCAAAAGGATTGAAAGAACTCTGCAAGAACTATCTGACTCCATGAGACAAAACAACATCAGGATAATAGGATTAGAAGAAGGAGCAGAGCACTCTACAGAGAACATACTCAAACAGATAGTACATGAGAACTTTCCAAACCTATGGAAAGATCTGGAACTCCAAATTCAAGAAGAAAACAGGTCCCCTAGATACCTGGACCCTAGCAGATCTTCTCCAAGACACTTGGTACTGAAGATGTCAAAAACTAAAGACAAACAGATAATTCTCAAGGCAGCCATGGGAAAAAGAATTATAACCTTCAGAGGAAAACCCCTCAGGCTGGCATCTGACTTCTCAGCAGAAACTCTACAAGCCAGGAGGGAGTGAAATCCAATATTCAAAACTTTAAAACAGAGAAACTTCCAGCCAAGAAGAAATTATCCAGCAAAATTGTCTTTCAGATATGAAGGTGGAATAAAAGACCTTCTCAGACACACAGAAGCTGAGGGAATTTGCCAGCACAAGGCCGGCACTTCAAGAAATACTGAGGGAGGCTCTATGACCTGAAACAAAACATCAGGACAAATGGAATAGAGTTGGGGCAACAAGAAAGAAACAGGAAATCCTCACATATCGATCATCACTCTAAATGTTAATGGACTGAACTCACCAATAAAAAGACAGAGTAGCAGACTGGATTAAAAAACAAAACCCATCCATATGCTGTCTCCAAGAGACACACCTCAGCCATAAGGACAAACACAGAGTCAGAGTGAAAGGATGGGAAACAATACTCCAAGCAAATGGTAACCAGAGAAAAGCAGGAGTTGCCATACTGACATCTGATGAAATAAACTTCAGGTTAAAAAAGATAGCAAGAGACAAAGATGGACATTACATAATGATAAAGGGCACAATATAACAACAAGAAGATTTGACACTAATTAAGATATATGCTCCCAATCAGGAAGCACCAAAATATACAAAGCCACTACTAACAGATCTGAAAGGAGAAATTGACAAAAGCTCAATGATTGTGGGAGACTTAAAAACTCCCTTAACAGCCATGGACAGATCATCCAAATAGAAAATAAATAAGGAAATATCTGCTCTAAATGCCACATTACAGCAATTGGACATAACTGGCATTTACAGGACACTTCGTCCAGCAAAAAGAGAATATACCTTCTTTTCTAGTACACATGGAACATTCTTAAGGATAGACCACATGCTGGGACACAAAGGAAGCCTCAGAAAATTTAAGAAAATCGAAGTCATACCAAGTATATTCTCAGACCACAAAGCTTTAAAATTGGAGATCAACTGTAAAAGGAAAGCAGAAAAAAACCACATATACATAGAGATTAAACAACATCTTATTAAAAAATGACTGGATCAAAGAACAAATAAGAGATTTAAAAATATATAGAAACTAATGACAATGAAAATACAACATATCAAAATTATTGGGACACAGCAAAAGCAGTGATATGAGGGAAATTTATATCATTACAGGACTTTCTCAAGAAACAAAAATCACAACACCTTAGCATTCCATTTTAAAGAATGAGAAAAAGAAGAGCAAATAAACCCCAAAGTCAGCAGAAGAAATAATAAAAATCAAAGCAGAGCTAAACCAATTAGAGAACAGAAGGACAATTGAAAAAATTACTATTACAAAGAGCTGGTTCTTTGAGAAAGTCAACAAAATCGACAAATCCCTGGCTAGACTAATCAAAGGATAAAAGGAAAGAACACAAATATCCAAAATTAGAAATGAAAAGGGAGAAATTACCACTGATCCCACAGAAATGCAAAGCATTATAAGAAAATATTATGAAGGACTTTATGCCACTAAATTTAACAACCTATAAGAAATGGACAAGTTGCTAGAAACTTATAATCTACCTAGACTAAACCAAGAACTGGATAATCTAAATAGACCAATCAATAGCAATGAGATTGAAATGACTATCCATAATCTTTGGGGACAAGTGGGAAGGGGATGGGAGAAGTGGGAGGGGGTGGGAGAAGAGGGAGGGGGAGCTAAATATATGGTGATGGAAAGAGAACTCACACTAGGTGGTGAACTTATTATACAACAAGTTGACAATGCACTGTAGAATTGTACAACTGGAAACTATGTAATTCTTGCTAACAAATGTCACCCCAATAAATTTAAAAATTTTTTTAAAGACTTGATTAAAAGAAATAGAAGAAGACACAAAGAAATGGAAAGATATTCCATGTTCATAGATTTGAAGAACCAACATAGTTAATTAAAATGGCTATATTACCCAAAGTAATATACAGATTTAATGCAATCCCCATCAAAATCCCAATGGCATCTTTTTAAAAAATAGAACAAAAAAAAAATCAGATTCGTATGGAATCACAAAAGATGCTGAACAGCCAAAGCAATTTTGAGAAAAAAAGAACAAGGTCAGAGGTATCACATGCCCTGACTTTAAATTATACTACAAAGCAACAATAATCAAAACAGCATGGTATTGGCAGAAAAAAACAGACACAAAGACCAATGGAACAGAATTGAGAACCAGAAATAAACCCACATATATATGGGCAAATAATTTTTGACAAAGGAGCCAAAAGAATACAATGGAGAAAAGAAACCTCTTCAGTAAATGGTGCTGGGAAAACTAGAAAGCCACATGCAAAAGAAAGAAACTAGACTGCTGTCACCATACACAAAAATTAACTCAAAATAGATCAAAGACCTAAATATAAGACCTGACGTAATAAATTGCATAGAGAAAAACATAGGTATTAAACTTACGGACCTTGGTCTTGAGAGAATTTTGTGAATTTAACCTCAAACGCAAGGGAAGTAAAAGCAAAAATAAAAAATGGTACTATATCAAACTAAAAAACTTTAGCACAGCAAAAGAAACCAACAACAAAATAAAAAGGCAACCAACCAAATTGGAAAAGATATTTGCAAACAATGCCTCCAATAAGGAGCTAATATGCAAAATATATAAAGAACCTGTACAACTCAATAACAGAAAAACAAACAATTCAATTAAAAAATGGGCAGAGGACCTTAATAGACACTTCACCCATGAAGACATACAAATGGCCAACAGATACATAAAAATATGCTCAACTTCACTAGCTATTAGGAAAATGCAAATCAAAACCACAATGAAATACCACCTCACACCTGTTAGAATGGCTATTATCAATAAGACAAGTAATAACAAGTGTGGGAGAGATTGTGAAGAAAAGGAACCCTCATACACTGCTGGTGGGAATGCAAACTGGTACAGCCACTATGGAAAATAGTATGGAGGTTCTTCAAAAAATTAAAAATAGAATTACCATATGACCCAGCAATTCCTCCTCTGGGTACCTACCAAAAATCTAAAAATATTTATCCATAAAGATATATATATATATGTATCCCTATGTTCATTCCAGCATTATTCATGGTATCCAAGACATGAAAACAACTAAAGTGTCCTTCCACAGATGATTGGATAAAGATATGGTACATACACACAATGGATATTACTCAGTCATAAGAAAAGACAAAATATTGCCATTTGCGACAACATGGATGGATCCTGAGAATATCATGCTACTCACAAGTAAAATAAGTCAGACAGAAAAAGAACCATGATTTCACTCATATGTGGGAAATAAAACTGAAAGCAACAAACGAACAAGACAAACAAATAAAAGTTCATAAACACAGATAACAGTTTACTGGTTATCACAGGGAAAGCAGGGAGGGGAGAGGTAGAAAAGAGTAAAGGGGGTCAAATATATGGTGATTGAAGAAGAACTGACTCTGGGTGGTTTAAAATGAAGCAACCAACAGACACATGCAACAAGAACATGAGCTTGGGAGCTAGACTGCCTGGGTTTGAATAGAAGCAAGACTAACTAGTTGTGTGACCTCGAATAAGCTACTTAACTGCTTTGTGCCTCAGTTGTAAATAGGAATAAAAATAGTTTTTACTACAGAGGATTTCGCTGAGAATTAAGAGAGTTAATTAATGTTAAGCACTTAGAATAGTTCCTGGCACAAAGTATAATAAGTACTCAATAAATAGCAGCTACTGATTGCATGAAATAATAACTGGTAGTAGGAAGATTAGTTAGGAAATCAGAAAATAGCTCAGAAAAATAGAGGTGAGAACAAAGACGGGTATGCTCACTTGGGTGCCTAAGATGATGATAATACCACTAAACAAACCAGGGGTAAAAAATGAAGAGGAAAATTAAGCCAATGAGTATAGCTCTGGACATGTCGAGTATAGATCTGGACATGTTAAGGTTGAGGTTCCTACAGAAGATGAAAGTATAAATGTCTAATTATCATTGGAAAACACAGAAATTTAAGAGAGGAAAGAACTAGAGATATCGATTTGAGAGTTATTAACGTGGATATGTTGACTGAATCTATGGTGATGGGAGAAAGTACTGCAAAAGAGTTAGAGGGTCCACAAAAACTAGGGCTCTAGGATCACAGCAGGATTCAAAGAAACTCCAATAAAACCAAAACTGGTGATAAGATAAAGAGGAGAAAATACAACCATATGAAAAAATCTCTTCCTTCACTAAGTTTTCAATGTCATTAAGGGGAAAAGATATATGAGTTATGACAATTAAGTTTGCCAACTTGCCACCATGTGCTTACGTTGGCAGCACTGTACAAATACCTCAGTAAGGTGTCATAACCTTGATATATCTGTGTCTCACAGCTGTGTTTGTGTAGATGTATGGTGGTGTCTTGCTGAGTGGTGTTCACATTGCTTGTTTTTGTGTGCTGTCACGAGAATGTCAGAGCTTTTATTATAGCAACAATCAAACATTAAATTTCATGTTAAACTTGGCAAGAGTGGAAGTGGTATCAGGGATGTGTTAGTCCAAGTTTATGGGGATAATCCCATAAAGAAAATGGCAGTGTACGGATGGATTAAACGTTTTTCTGAGAAGAGAGAAAACATCACTGATGAAGAGAGGTCGGGGGCCCAGTAATGAAAAGAACTGATGAAAACATCACAAAAATTTGTCCAACTGTGCATCAAAATTGTCAGTTGACTATGAGAAGCATAGCAGACCAAGTAAACATCGATAGAGAAACAGTTAGAAAAATCTTAACTGAAAATCTTGACATGAGAAAGGTGTGTGAAAAAATGGCCCCAAAGGAGCTCACCGATGAACAAAAGCAAAGGAGAGTCAAGGTTTACCAAGACGTTTTGGAGAGACAAGACAATGTTTTGGACCATGTTATCACTGGTGATGAAACATGGGTGTACCAATATGACCCTGAAACAAAGCATTAAAGTGCACAATGGAAGTCAGCCAATTTTCCACGACCAAAAATGTTTCATTGGTCCAAATCAAGAGTCAAAATGATGTTGCTAACTTTTTTGGTATTAGAAGGATTGTTCATTATGAATTTGTACCAACTGGACAAACAGTCAACCAAGTTTACTATTTGGAAGTGATGACAAGGCTATGTGAAAAATTAGACGAAAATGACCTGAGCTTTTCACCAGCAACTCATGGCTCTTGCATCACGACAATGCACCAGCTCACATAGCATGTCTCTGAGAGAGCTTTTAGCTAGTAAACAAATAACTATATTGAAACACCCTCCCTACTCACCTGATCTGTCCCTCAATGACGTTTTTCTTTACCCAAAGATAAAGGAAATATTGAAACGAAGACTTTTTGATGGCATTCGGGACTTCAAAGTTTATACGATGACAGCTCTGATGGCCATTCCAGAAAAAGAGTTCTAAAATTGCTTTGAATGGTGAACTAGGCACTGGCTTCAGTGCACAGCTTCCCAAGGACAGTACTTCAGAGGTGACTATAATGATATTCAGCAATGAGGTATATAGCACTTTTCTTAGGATGAGTTCGCAAACTTAATTATCAGACCTGGTACAGATGTTAAACAATTTTTATCATGACTGTTTAACATTAATAAAAGTAATTCTAAAAGCAGAGGTGGTGGGCATTACAATGGCAAGAAAGGAAAATTATGCTGAAAACTGGAAAAGCTAGTAGTAACTTAAAAAAAAAACAAAACACTAGCATAAAGGAGAAAACTAATTCCAAGATGGGAAAGTAAAGGGGAAAATAAAAACTATTATCTATTGAATGTCTATTATATTCCAGCAAGTTTCCTAGGGTCTTTCAACATTTTACTTAATTAATTTTTTAAGATTCCTATGAGACAAAAACTATCCCCATTTTCTAAGAGTAGTTTAAGACACATCAAAGTTAAGTAACTTGCTTAAAGTCTCGCGTCTAGTTATGGGCATATAGCAGTTTCAGAACTGGAATCTAAGTGAAGGGCCCATGATTCCCCCCCACACACACTTCCACTTATTAAATGGGCAAAAGAAGGATATGTCAAAAGGGGAAGAAAAAAATAATAAAAACTATACTAGAAGAAAACCAATTATTTTTACTTATCTCACTACAATAGAGCTACCTTTTTGAGGAAGTATAAAAGGAAGAAAAATGAGTTTTAAACATCAAAAATAATCTTTCCATCTTAGAGAACAGGTTACAGACATCTTCTTGTTTCCAACCTCATCCCTCAGGTCCATTCCCTGCTATCACCACGGTCAGAATTCTAAATTGCACACCTGACCATGTTATTCCTCCTCTCCTTATAATCTTTCAGGGAGTTCCCTAGTGGTGTAGTGGCTAGGCTTCAGTGCTCTCGACACTGTGGCCTGGGTTCAATTCCCATCCAGGGAACTACCCCTCAAAAAATAATAAATAAATAAATATAATCTTTCAATAACTCCTTACCACCAACAGGATAATAATACAAAATAAAAAAAATCAAGAGAACCAAAGGAGAAAGTATCTAATAAATCTAGAAATTCCTTAACCTAGAAGGAATAATATAGTGAAAAAAGTTAACTCCTAAAAGTAAATGCTCACTTGTAATTAATAACCTACTTTTCTCACTTCAAAACTAGAATATGTAAATTTCAAATGCCAGTTAAAAGAGCAACATTGACACCTTGTGGTGAACATCCTATATTAAGGTATCAAATGCAACAATGAGTAAAGTGGCTCCTAATGAAATATCTGCTTACATGAAAACCAAACCTTAATCCAGGGATTTCAAAAGGTTAAAGAAGAAAAATTTATTACCATCAAATGTGAATATAAATTTGGAAAGAGCTGCTAGTACTTTGGCAACTGAAAATAGCCTAAATTTTTAACTATGGGTGAAAACATCTGAATAAAACCTCAGGTCATTGTTTTTCTATAAAATGGTACAATATATCCATATGAAGGAGTTTTAATGTCCTAGTCTTTGGTACTCCAAAATCTTTGCCTTAGTCAAGATATCCTATTTTCTTATGACATTCACAAGTAAAAAGTGGAAGGACTATATGCATACTAATTGCACAATAATACAGTGAAAGTTTTTACGAGAATATACACTCAAAAAACAATCTGGAGATCTGGATTCTAATCCTCATTCCAAATGGCACTGAGAATTGTGTGGAGTTAAAAGTGAAATTAAAGAATTCATATTCTGTTTTTACATAAAATTAGAGTCAAGAAGAAACAATTTCATAAATCAAGAAAGTATCAGGAAAAGAAAAGGTATATTTTTCAAATTTATTCCATCCAGAACAATGCTGCCTGAGTTAAAGAGGAAACTATGAACAAAATTGATGGGCACAAAATTAAGTTTCCCAGCAAGCACTTTACATATATCAGCAAAAACTGTGGGAAAAGAAAACCTTTTGATTCAGTAGATGATGGTTACTCTTTACTATATCTAAGAGGATAAACAGAGGAAGTTCCATTTTACTCATTAACTTTGACAACTACATTTTGAGTTTTCTAGTTCCAGAGTAACTCCCTGGGTTAAGGTAATTTGATAAATAAGACACCTGATCTGGTTCAGAAAAGTATATGTGTTACCAGCTATGAATGATTTACACAATGCTGATGAGAAGGCCACTGTTAATAGGGCAATTCAAATTGCTGACACACCTAAGGAATCTAAAAGGCACCCTAGAAATGAAACCCCCAAGAGACATATCACTGCACGATCAATGTTAAATAATTGAGCAACTACCAAATTAACCTGATGATTTCACATTTATGAAGGGCTCTATGATTTTCAGGAAATTTTCTCTGTATTTATGCTATGTGCACCTTAAAACCACCAATCTAGGAAAGTAAGTGAGAAGATCTGCAAAACTTGCTTGTCAGAAAAACCTTCACACAAACCCACATTCTGGCTCTCACTTGGTGTGTGCCCTCAGATACATAAATCATTTAATGTTTCCTGATCACTCAGCTTCTACTAAAGACAAAGGCAGATCCCTGGTGTATGAACACAAAAAGCTTCTAAAAGAATGAGATCATAGAGTGAAAATGCTTGTAAATTACACAAATTTTTAATATCACTGCTTCTACTTTTTGGAAGAATCATAGAAGTTAAATGAATTGGATAAAATCAGGAACTAAAGTCGGGATCAGCTTAATCCAAGCAATCTCTATTATACTATGTTGCTTCCCAAGATCTGACAGTCTTTCTCCCGTTCTCCTGTATCATTACAGAGCTTTCAATACTCCTTGAATCTCCATTCTCTTAGCTTCTATGATGCTTCCTTTCTCAAATCATCTTATCACTGACTTTGTATTCCTTTTCCTTTTAATTCTACTGATTTCTCTAATAAGATCACACAATCTCATACTTGGAAAATAGCTTTAAAATAGTAGTATTGATACCCTTATTTTACTGAGGAAAACAGGTCAAGAAATATTAGTGGTTTACTCACATTTCAAACTATTTCTGTACATTCTTCTTTCCAATACTTAAAACTTAATGTAGTCCCAAACTGAATAGGCTCAAAAATGTGAGTTATGTATTTTGACACCTCTTGTTTTCTCCACCACCTGCTTACTTAATCCTGTTCATTCTGTTACACGGTCTAACAAGTCAAAGTGAAAGCACCTCTCAGATGAGAATCAAAAGTCATCAAATGTGTGTGGTAACTTTAGTCAAAATCATTGTCTCTTAAGAGCAATTTATACAGTCCATGTGACCAAACTCTCCATTATGTATAAGACTCAAGATTTGCAAAGGAAAGCCCATTTTATGTTTATAAAACAATCATTCATTGGACAAGAGTCCAACCATCCTTCTGGACTCTTCCTCTAGTAGATATATAAAGGATGTCTAATGGTCTGAAATTTATGATGTGTTAGGTAAACATTAGAAAACTACTGCCAAAATCAAATTTCAATGAACCATCTGTCTGAGAGGGTGAACACAGGTTGAGTGTCACTGTTAACTTTATTCTGAATTGCATTTATTTCAGTAACCTGCCCCCTGGGAAAATGTCCTTGATGATCTACCACACTGAAAATTAAAACCAAATTTTAAAATCTTTCAAAATTAAGCCCAGACATTATGAAAATACAGAGCTGAGGCAGTTAAGCCTCTGGGCATGAGATTCATGCAAAAGCTCCTCTGCCTTGCCAAACATGATTCTTTTAAAAGATGAACAGCAGCAGGTCAAAACTCTAAGCCATGTCTGGGTCTATTGGAGGGCTTTTCTAATAATGCTGTAGTTGTTAAGATTTTGATAAGTCTAAATTTTGTACCTCTGCTGTACAGAAGACCGGAAACAGCTCACGTCCCTGTTTTAAGATCACTGGCTTCCAATCATTCTCTCCCACTGTCCAGAGAAAAGAAATGGCTTTCCAAAGGCTTTGTGAAAAAGATAAACTTAAATCACTATAGCTACAAAATTTATGAAGCTCTCACTAAAAAATGCCAAGCCTGAATAATAGCTTCTAAAGCTCCCATACATTTCCTGACACTGAAACATCACAAATTCAAAATGAGGAAGATTCTTTAGAAAATGCAGTAGGACCCTAAGAAGTTTCTTACCGCAGCAAAGAGAAGACATCGTAAGAATTGCGAACACAGTTCTGATCCACCTGAAGAAGAATATTCTTCTGAGCATTTGAATAACCCTGAAAGATATTAATCAATAAATTAATCAAAGCTAAATAAAATAAAAGATGTACAAATTAATCATGTTGGTCTTTTTAAAATTATGATTTATAAACATTTCAGTAAATTCAACTTGTGAAGAGATTCCAAAAAATACAACTTTCATATAACTAAAGTTTAACCTTTTAGGCAAATCAATTGAAAATAAATTTCCTCTAATATTTTCCTCCAGAAGCATTGTTTCACATTTTATAGTGAACTTCCTAGAGAAGCCCCAAAAAGTCTTTCTAATGTATGGACTGAAGAGTATTAACAACATTTCAAATATGCCTAGCCATCACTGCAGTATTCCTATGAGGAGGGGAGGAGGAAAGGCATTCCAAATTCGAATTAATACCAGAAACAAATATTTCCACTCAGTGCTACCAAAGTGGAGGAAACAAGGATGGTTTCTAGAGAGAATACAGCACAATTCCATAAGAATAACAGGGCAGGTATTTGTCATTTAAGGAAGGTCAAGTAAATAGTCACTAAGAAAAAAAAGAACTCTGAACCCAGACTACCTGGATTACAATTTAAACTCTTAATATATCAGCTCTGTAATCTTAAGCAAAGCATTTAAACTCTCTTAGTTTAATATTGGTTTCTTCATCTACAATTTGAAGATGATAATATTATCTACCTCACAAATTGTTGGGGGAATTAAAAGAATTAATATTTGTTAAGTGAAAGGTATGTAATAAGCACTATATAAATGTTTGCTATAATGCTAATACAAGCATTTTGTAAAGTTACATTGTTACAGACATTGAAATGTCATTAATCCATGTTACCTCAAAAAAAGTTATTTAGAGGATTAAAAAAAAAACTTTTAAGCTATCAAATGTAACAATTTAGATGAATTAGACAAACTATTTGAAAAAATACAACATGCCAAAAATGGATAATGAAACAGTATCTGAATAACCCTATATCTACCTCTTTTTTAAGTGAATAAGTAATTGAAACACTGCCCATCAAAAAGTCTAGGTCCAGATGGTTTCACAAGAAATAACATCAATTCAACACAAACTCCTTCATAAAATGGAAAAGTAAAGAATTTCAACTCTTAAGACTAGCATTACTAATACTAAAACTTGACAAAGACATATCACACACACACATTATAGACCAATATTCCTCATGAACTTAGATGCAAAAATACTTGGCAAAATATTACCAAGTTGAACCAGCAATATGTTATAATAAAACAAAAACATATCATTACACACTGAATTAATTTTAAGAATGCAAGCATTTAAAAATCAATTAAACAAATATATGAAACAATCATTATCAACCTATCTTGATGAGCACACCATTATAAAGATGTAACTTGTGACAACAGTAACGCAAAGGTGGAGGGAACATAGCTATATAGAAAAAAAGTTTTGAAATTCCAGTCAAGATGGTGCAATAGGTAAAATGCTGTGCTTGCCTTTTCTCAAGACCACATCAAAATTACAAGTAAACTACAGAACAACCATTATTGAGAACTGCCTGAAGTCCAGGTGAACCGAAGCCCTACAACTAAGGACATAAGAAGCTACCTTGAGACTGGTAGGAGGGGCAGAAATGCAGAACAGACTGGTCCCACACCCACATGTGGTAGTTAAAAATCGTAAGAGATATCTTAGCTGTGGAGGTCCCCCTGGAGAAACAAGGGGTCACAGCCCCATCTCAGACTCCCCAAACCAGGGTTCCAGTGAAAGCCCCATAACTTCTGGCTATGGAAACCAGCAGAGATTGTGACTGAGTGAGATGAGGGCAGCTGCAAGCCCAGGTGTTTCTCTTAAATGGCTCACACACAAATTTACTCGCTGACAGATTCACTCGCTCATGGACTCACTAGCTCTGAGCTGCAGTGCTGGGCAGCAGCTCTAAAGGTGCCAAGGACATATGGGGAGGAACTGAGTTGTCTGGCTTCAGGATGATGACTGGAGGGGCAGCTTTCTCCCAGATGGAGGAGCTGTTGAAAGCCACTGTTTCTTAGTTGAGCCCTCCACTCTCCCAGCATGCAAACACAGTTAGCTGCCATAACTGAGTCCCCATCAACTTGGCTAACACCGTTCATTTACTCTGCCATCGGTGATGCCCAGAGACTCCACCCCACCCAACTTTTGGGCACATTTAAGCCACTTCATTGGCTTTTCTGTACAAACAGCCTGTCTTGACTTATGATGCAATCTCTCAGTTTCACAAAACCCAAATAAGAAGTAACTGGCTTTAGCATGTCCTGTACCTCTTGCTTAGTAGCCCTAAGTCTGGCACTAGCCACAGTCAGTCTGGGTTCATGACTGGGCCTCTTGAGGCACCTCCAAGCCCAGCAAAAGTGGTGGCTATCTGTGGATTGCTTTGTGAGTCATGCCAGATGGCCTCTGACAGAGCACAGACTGTAACTGAACTTGGCCCATGGCAGAGCTCCTCCCAGGATGCCCTGAGGATGGCATGCCTGATGGCCAGCTTTGATCAAAGGGAACTATCACCTGGCTGCCTCCGCAAATGACACACCCGAAGGGCAGAATGGGCAGGCACCAGAGCATGATAAAGCAAATCCTGCTCTATAGGGTCAGCCCCTGTACAATAGTTCCTCCACTGTGGTCACAGCCAGTCCTCACAACCAATTAGCCAAAGAGGGACTCCCTCCCATTGATGTGCAAACAGCAAACAAATCTTAACTGCAACAGAAGGACACACACAACTCACACAGGAGATACACCTGGAGCACATGGATCAAGTGTACATGGAGATTGCACCACAGGACCCCGGGACATGTACTACATAGGGCCACTTACTAAGATGGTGAGGCATAGCAGCCCTACCTAATACATAGAAACAAACACTGGGAGTCAGCCAAAATGGGGAGACAAAGGAATATGTCCCAAATAAAAGAACTGAACAAAACTCCAGAGTACTAAACCAAATAGACAAGCAATCTACCAGATGCAGAGTTCAACACTGGTAATAAGGATGCTCAATGATTTCAGGGAGAACTTCAACAAAGAGATAAGAAACATAAAAATAAAGATTCAAAACATAAAAAGGACCAGTCAGAAATGAAGAATTCATTAGAGGGAATCAACAGATTACATGAAGCAGAAGATGGGATCAATGATTTAGAAGGTAAAGTAGCAGAAAACACTGAACCAGAACAGCAAAAATAAAAAAGAATTTTAAAAAATGAGGATAGTTTAAGGGGCATCTGGGACAACATTGAACATACCAACATTTGCATCATAGGGGTACCAGAAGAAGAAGAAAGAGCACAGGAATTGAAAATCAATTTGAAAAATACTGATTGAAAACTTCCCTAACCCAGTGAAGGAACGAGACATACAAGCCCAGGAAGCACAGAGAGTCCCAAACAAGATGAACCAAAAGAGGCCCACAACAAGATACATCGTAATTAAAATGCCAAAGCTCAGACAAAGAGAGAATCTTAAAAGCAGCAAAAGAAATGCAGCAAGTTACCTACATGGGAGAACCCATATAACTGTCAGCTGATTCTCAACAGAAACTTTGTAGGCCAAAAGAGATTGGCATGAAATGTTCAAAGTGAAGAAAATACTCTATCAGCAAAGCTAACATTTAGACTCAAGGGACAGATAAAGAGCTTCCTAGATAAGGAAGTGCTGCAGGAGTTCATCCCCACCAAAGTATTATTACAAGAAATCTTGGACTTCTTTAAGATGAAAAAAAATAAAAAATATGAATAAAATGACAATAACTACATACATATATCAATAATTACATTCAATGTAAATGAATTAAATGCTACAATCAATAAATAGGGTTACTAAATGGATAAGAAAATAAGACTCTTACATATTCTGCCTATAAGAGACTTACCTCATATCAAGACCCACACAGACTGAAAGTAGAGATGGAAAAAAATTTCATAAAACTTTCCAGTTTTATGAAACAAAACCCAACAACAACAAAAAAACTGGGCTAGCAATACTTGCACTAGACAAAATAGACTTTAAAACAAAGGCTATTAACAAGAGACATAAAAGGACTCCTGGGTATTTATCCGAAGAAATACACAATGCTACTTGAGGGGACATGTACATCAATATGTTCATTGCAACATTGTTTACAATGGCTCTAATGTGGAGGCAGCCTGGATGTCCATCAATGGATGAATGGATAAAGAGGAAGTAGTACACACAGAGTGCCAAAAAATGGATACGCAATTTAAGAAAGGAAAAAAACTCTATTAAAATTTTAATACTCAATATATACTGATAACAAAAGATGAACACAAGTCACATTTGACTTCTGCAATTACAAGAGGTGCTCAAAGTTACCATCAGCGTCCAGACACTTCTGATCACAGCGAACTACTGCTTGAGCAACACTGACCAGTGTCCACTTGTATCACCGCACATCCGTTTCAATTTCTTCCCAAAGTTGCAGGCAGTTTTCTACAGTACAGCACATCTTTAAGGTCCCCCATAGGTAGAAGACAAGGAGTTTTAAGTCAGGAGAACATGGGGGTAACTCAAACAATGTTCTCAAATTTCAAATACCACTTCAAAATGGTCTTATGCTCTTCAAACGACAACCGTGCTTCCGCCATTTTCTTTGACTGTCATACCTGTTGCATGGTGGCGCTAGCATTCATTTAATTAATGCCATCTTTTAAGCAAATGTCATACTACACATTGCTACCATAATTCAATTCATCTTCGAAAAGTAATAGATAATATCTCTTAAAATGTGTATAGATTTTTTTGGCACACTGGAATACTGCTTGGCCAGAAAAAGGAATGGGTTCTTGCCATCTGCAGCAGCAGGAATGGACCTGGAGGGTATTGTGCTGAGTGGAGTATGTCGGATAGAGAAAGACAGATGCAATGCGATCTCACTTACATGTAGAATCTAAAGAACAAAATGAACAAACCAAACAGAAATAAACTCATAGACACAGAGAACATTTTGATGATTGCCAGATGGGAGGGGAGTTGGAGGGATAGGTGAAAAAAGGAACAGGATTAAGAAGTACAAATTGGTTGTTAGAAAGTAGTCATGGGGATGTAGGGTATAGCATAAAAAATATATTTAATAATATTGTAATAATCATGTATGGTGTCAGATGGGTACTAGACTTATCAGGGTGATCTATGGAAGAGGGGTTGGTGGGCAGGGTGAATAAGATGAAGGAATTAAAAAGTACAAATTGGCAGTTACAAAATGGAGATGTAAAGCATAGAGAATATAGTCAATAATATGGTAATAACTATGCTTAGTGCCAGATGGGTATTAGATTAATCAGGGGGATTACTTCTTAAATTATATAAATGTCTAACCACTATGCTATACACCTGAAATTAATATAAAATAATATTGAATTCAAATGTAATTGAAAAATTAAAGGGGATGGGAGTGAAGGTAAAGAAGAGGTTCAAACTTCCAGGTATAAAACAAACTAAGTTAAGGAGATGTAATATACAGCACAGGGAATATTGTCAATAATATTGTGGTAGGATGGTACAATGTCAGATGGTTTCTAAACTTATCATGGTAACCACTTCTTTAGGTATATAAATGTTGAATAACTATGGTGTATACCTGAAACTAATATAATATTGTATGTTACCCATATTTTAATAAAAAGGTTTAAAAAAGAAAAGTTTGCATATAGTATTAAAACTAAGTTGCTATTAAATTTGAAATAGGTTGCTACATGGTAATTGTAATCCTCTAAGAAACCACTAAGCAACCACTAAGAAAATAACTAAAAGATGCATAGTAAAAGAAATGAAAAAAGAATCAAAATGTTACATAAGAAAATATATAACACCACAGAAAGTAGTAATGGAGGAAATGAGGAACGAAAAGGATATTAAAAAACAAATAGAAAAATGGCCATACTCCTTCTGCAGCTGTAATTACATTAAGTGTAAATGGATTAAACACTCCAATTAAAAGCCAGGTGTGGGCAAAATAGATTTCTTTTAAGCAATCCATTATATGCTATCTATAAGAGATGCACTTTAAAACCAAAAATAGGTTGAAAATGAAAGATTTTCAGTGTAAGCAGTAACCAAAAGAGAGCTGCAGTGGCTGGCTATATATTAATATCAGACTATAAGACAAAAAAGAAAAATGTTACAAGACACAAAAAAGGGCACTATATAATGAAAAAAAGGGTCAAGATGATATAAATGATTACAAACATATATGCACCTAACAACACGTAACAAAATATTTGAAACAAAAACTATCAAAACTAAAGTGGGAAATAGCTAGAGACATCAAAGTCCCACTTTCAACACTGGATAACACAACCATACAAAAGATAAACAGGAAATAAAAGACAACAGCAATACTATAAATCAACCAGACCTAAGAGATATATTCAAAATGTTTTACTCAACATCAGCCATAGAGACATATTTCTCTCAAGTACAAGTGGAACATTCTCTAGGATAAACCATCTGTTCAGACAAAAAGTAAGTTCCAGTAATTTTTTAAAAACTGAAATCATACAAAGTATCTCCTATGACCATAACAGAATTAAACTAGAAATCATAACAGAAGGAAATTTGGAAAATTGCAAGCTGCAAAGTAAAAAACACACTATTAAACATTCCGTAGGTTAACAAAACAAATCACAAAGTAAACTATTAAATACTTTGAGATGAATAAAAATAAAAATACAACATTGAAAATATATGGGATACAGTGTAAAAGTGTTCAGAGTGAAATTTATAGCTACAAACATCCACATTTTTTAAAAAGTGCTCAAATCAATAACCTAACCTCCCACCTTAAGCAACTAACAAAAGAGCAATAAACTAAACCCAAAGCAAGAAGGAAAAAAAAATTCTGGAGCAGCAATCCATGAAATAGAGAATATAAAAGCAATAGAGAAAATCAACAAAACCAAAAGTTAGTTCTTTGAAAATATCAACAAAATTGACCAAGCTAGAATGACCAAGGAAAAAAAAAGACAGAAGACTCAAGTTACTAAAATCAGGAGTGAAACATTATCACCAACCTTACAGAAATAAAAAGTGTTATATAATAGAAGAATACTATGACTAATTGTATGACAAGAAATCAGATAAACTAGATAAAATGGAAACCCCTAAAAATACAAAAACTCTCAAAAATGACTCAAGAAGAAAAAGAAAATCTGAATAGACCTACAAATTGTCTATGGAGTTCAGCTAATCTATTCCATGGTATTGCTGTCTCAGCATCCAGTTTATTTGGTCAAGTAGCTTTCATTGTTAAATCATGGCTCACTATCCAGTACCCTATGCTCCACTTAACAAGTGTTAATTTAACAAAGTCATCACACAAGGAAAAAGGTTGAATCAGTAATCATACCCCAGAAAAGAAAAGCCTGGGACCACATGATTTGACAGGTGAACTCTACCAATTGTTTAAAAATTAAATAACACCAATCCTTCTCTAAGTCTGCCCAAAAATGGAAGAAGAAGTACTTCTTAACTTATTCTATGAGGTCAGTATTACCCTGATACCAAAGCCAGACAATAACAACACAAGAAAATTATAAGCCAATATCCCTTATGAATACAGATGCAAAACTCTTCAACAAAATACTAGCAAAGCTAATCCAGTAGCATATTAAAAGGCTCATACAATTTGGTCCAGCAATTTTACTCCTGGGTATATACTCAAAAGAATTGAAAACAAAAACTCAGATTTTTTATATCCATGTTCATAGCTGTATTATTCATAATAGTCAAGAGGTAGAAGCAACCCAGGTATCCATCAGTAGATGAATGGATAAATGAAATATATATATTCACACAATGGACTACTATTTCGCCTTAAAAGGGAAGGAAATTCTGACATGTACTATAATATGGATGACTATTGAGGACATTATGTTAAGTAAAGAAGCCAGTGACAAAAAGGATAGATACTGTATGACTCCACTCATATAAGGTACCTAGAATAGTAAAATTCATAGCAACAGCAGAAGGGTGAGTGTCAGGAGCTTGGGGAAAGGAGAGATGGGGAGTTATTGATTACTGGGCAGAGAGTTTCTATTTTACAAGATGAAAAGAGTTCTGGAGATGGATGTGGTGACGGTTGCACAATGAAGTGGACATATTTAATACCACTAAATTGTACATTTGAAATGGTTAAGATGAGTGGCTAGGCCTCGGCACTCTCACCACCACGGCCTAGGTTCGATCCCCACTCAGGGAACCAACCAAAAAAAATGAAAAAAAAAAATTTTTTTAAATGGTTAAGATGGTAATTTTTACATTATTTTTACCACAATTAAAAATAACATTTTAAAAAGGGTTATACACCAGGAATAACCAGGATTTATCCAAGGTATATAAGGGTGGTTCAATAAATAAAAATCAACCAATGTAATAAAATAAATTGGAGGACTCACACTTCCCAATTTCAGAACTTACTACAAAGAAACAGTAATTAAAAAAAAAAACAAAACATGGTACTGGCATAAAGGTAGACATATAGATCAACGGAATACAATGAAGAATCTGTAAATTAACTCACACATCTATAGTCAATTGATTTAGATAAAGTTGCCAAACACTATTCAATAGGGAAAGAATACTGTTTTCAACAGATGATGCTAAAACAACTGGATAGCCACATACAGAAGAATGAAGTTGGGTCCATCCCTAACACCATATGTAAAAATTACCTAAAAATGAATCAAAGACTAATTATAAGAGCTAAAACCATGAAACTATTAAAAGAAAACATAGGGGTGCATCTATATAAACTTGGATTTACCAATGGATTCTTAGAAATGACCATAAGAGCATGAGCAACAAAAGAAAAAATAGATGAATAGAACATCATCAAAACTAAATGTTTTTTGCATCAAAAGACATATAAAGTAAAAAAACAACCTACAAAACAAGATAAAATATTTGCAAATTACATATCTAATAAAGGTCTAATATCCAGAATACCTAAAGAACTCTGACAATTCAGCAACAAGAAGCCAAACAACTCTATTTAAAAATGGGCAAAGGACTTAAAGAGGCATTATTCCAAAAAAGATACATGAATAAGCAACCAGCACATAAAAAGGTGCTCAACATCATTAATCATTATGTAAATGCAAATCAAAACCACAAGAAAATACTACTTCACACCCACTAGGATGGATGGATGAATGGATAGATAGATGGATGGATAGATGGATGAATGATTAGAGGGATGGAAGAATAAAGAATTTTAAAATTAGAAGGAAAAAAAAAACAGAAAATAAGCATTGGCAAGGATGTGGAGAAATTAGAACCTGATATATCACTGCTGGAATTGGAAAATGGTCAGCCTCTATGCAAAAAAGTTTGGCAATCCCTCAAAAAGTTAAACAGAATTACCATATGATCCAGCAATTCCACTCCTAGGTCTATACCCAAAGGAACTGAAAACAGGTACTCAAACTAATATTTGTACACAAATGTTCATAGCAGCACTATTCACAATAGCCAAAAGGTAAAAACAACCCAAATATCTATCAACAGATGAATGGATAAACAAAATATGGCATAGTCATACAATGGGATATTAGCCATAAATAGGAAATAAGTATTGACACATGCTACACCCGGATGCACCTCAAATACATTCTCCTAAGGGAAAGCAGTCAGACACAAAAGGTTACATATTGAATGATTCCACTTATATAAAATATTCAGAACAGGTAATTCCATGGAGACAGAAGCAGACTGGTGTTTGCCAAGGAGATGGGGACAGCAAAACAGAGAGTGCTTAATGGGTACAGAATTTTCTTTTGGGGTGATGAAAATGTTAATGCAATTTGATAGAGGTGGTGGTTGCACAACATTCTGAACATACTAATGCTACTGAATTGTATACTTTAAAATGGTTAATTTTATTTTTGTTAAATTTCATCTCAATAAAAAAGAGAAAGCTATGAAATAATCTACCTATCATTAGGGTGGATTAGGACAAAGAGGACTAAACCCAAAATAATAAGACATTAGAAGTACATTTAAGATTCTCATTAATGATTAATAACATTCCATTTAAATTTTCCTATTTTATGCAAAAAGCTGCCAAACATTTTTTTTTCCTATTAAAAACTCATCCACACCCATACTAACACATAACTAAAAGCAACGTATTATAGCAGGGAAAGAGCATTCAAATGAAAAGTATTAATCCACTCTGGCTCAGTTTCTTTAACTATAAAATGAAATGAGACTACTACTATCAATAATAAAAACAATATTAAAAAAATGACAGCAAGAGACACAAGGGAAACATTCATGAGCACTTACAGTATGCTAGGCGGTGTGTTTTTCAATGTTAATTTTAATACTTAAATGTTAGTATGTTGAGGGTTAAAATAGTTAATACACAACTCTGTAAAACAGATCCTATTATTATCCCCACTTTAAAGGTGAGGAAACTGAGCCACAGAGAGGATTAAGTAGAAGAGCCACGCAGTCTGGCTCCACAGCCATGTTCTTAATGACCATGCTACACTTGATCTCTAAGACCTTTTCCAGTTCTAAAATTCTGGGTCCGTGTACATTTAAGGCAACTTAAGGACATTATTAAACCCTTCTGCTTCAGCCACCACTTAGCAATTATCATTCTTGAAATAAGCTAAGAGCCTTGCTCTGAATGACATCTAACTTCACCAGATGTGAAATCCTGACAGACCTCTGATGAAGGGTTATAATGGAAAGAAACAGCTCATTTGTATCTGGTTATCTGTGGGAGATACTGCCAAGTGCCAAAGAGCCCAGAGGAGATTTACATGTCACTCAAAATTCTTCTGAAGCCAGGCCTAACCATTCTTTTTCAAGGAAGAGAACAGGTACTGGGCTGGGTGAGTACTTGTTAAACTGTTAAGGAAACAGGTAAATTCACATATCCAATGAGCAGGAGCAATTCTAGACAAATGATCAGGTGTGTTTCTAGATCATTGGTCAATAAACTTTCCTGGTCAATGGCCAGACAGTAAATATTTTAGGCTTTGCAAGCTACATGTCATCTTTGCTTTCTCCCTCAAATTATTTACAAATGTAAAAATGACTATTAGCTTATAAGTCATACAGAAACATGTGCTGGACTGTAGTTTGCTCACCCCTATACAACATCATTGGATAAGTCAACTTTTAAAGCATGTAACTGTACATTTTCAGTTTTCAGCAGCTACAATAGTCATAACACAGTCCTTAACTTTATTAAGACTATAAAAGTTGTACTAAAATAAAGTTGACTCATTATATAAAGCAAACAGTACTGTACATATACTTATTCATTTCAGTGTTTACTAAACACCTAATACACAGAGGGTGTCAGGCAATTGCTACCATCCTTATAAAAGCATACAACCCAGTTAAGGTTCTAAGTGAAGTAAAAGTGCAAAGGTGGCCTAAGAAAGGTTAAAAACAATGCTACAGCAGTTTCAATGTGGTAGATTACATCTAGTAGAAGCAGAAACATCAAAGGGTACAAGGGGGTGGAAGCATTTGGGATAGACTAAGAAGTACTAAAAAGCTGAATGGCAGTGAAGGAAAGTCCCACACAGACAGAACACCTTTACCCAAAACATGGGAAAACACAGGCTGCATTGGGAGAAAATTAAATAGTAGTCCAATTTGCTCAGCTTCAGTGATCTGGAAATTACTTGGAACTCTCAAGAGGGAAGGAAACAGTAGGAGACAAGGCTGAGTAAGTAGGTGGGAAGGGCCAGGGCACAGAAAGCCTGGAATGCCGTGCTAAACAGCAAAGGCAACCTTTGGTTAATAAGGACTCATGAAAGGTTTCAGATAGTGTGGGGTAATGATCACATCTACGTTTAAGCAAGGTTACCCTGGTAATGACAAACATGAATTGGAGGAGGCAAAATATCCAAATACCAGTATGGAGGCTGTTCTGAAATCCACACTTACTAGAGGTAGTGAGAGAGAAAGCAAACTGAAAACAGAGAGAGAGAGAGAGACAGAGAGACAGAGAGACAGAGAGACAGAGAGAGACAGAGAGACAGAGAAGGAGTAAGAAAGAGGACGAAGGAGAAGGAGGAGGGTGAGGAAGAAAGAGAAGAAAAGGTAAAAGCAGAGACAGCACGACAAGCACTACACCACTGACTGATACAGGCTTGAGGGAGAGAAGGAAATCAGGTCTGAGATTTGGACACATCTAGCAAACAATGAGAAGCTGCTCTGTGCAGCCCAAACGGAAGTACGCGTTAGGGGGGTGCACCAGGCAGCAGTGAGGAAGGCAGGGTGGCTGCAGAGACCAGAGTCCACAGGCCCGCCAGGAAAGCAGCGCAGGCATCAGCCCTCTGGAGGCGGCAGTCTGAGCTTGGCTCACGGCAACGGAGATGGAAAAGTAGTCATGGATAGGGATTATTTCAAAGAAGCACTCAAAAAAGTCTGGTGACCGAATCGAGTGAATAAAAGAAATCAATCAAACGTAACTACATGATTTGAGGCCTGGATGAATGGGAAAATAGTTCATAAAGACGTGGAAAATTGGAAGAGAAAGCAAGGCTGGAGAGAAAAATAAAGTGTTCCATTTAAACTATAATGATTTACAAATTACAGGTGCCTATGCAGAAATGCTCAGGAACTACTTAAACACAGAGAAAAAGAATTTTGAGTAACAAGCTATACAACTGATGATAAGCAAGCAGTGTATCCCAATGGACTTTTTAATGACCTGCTGTTACAGAAGCTTCGTTTCACTTATTCAACAAATATTTATTAAATTATTGCTATATGCCACAGTTCTAAATACTAGGGATAAATTGTAATGAAGATACACATTGTCCCTGCCCTAACATAGCTTATATTCTAATAAGAAAAAAATGAACAAATGGGCAATCAGAATATAACAGGATAAGGGTCAATCATGAGGAAAATGAAATGCAAGGTGCTATGGGAACATATAAGAGCAGTACACAACTGCCCTTAGAGGGTATCACAGGAAACCATTCTATGGAAATGGGATCTGAGCTAAAACTGGGATGGGTGTATTTTAATGAGTGGGGTACTTAGAAATCAGTACCAGATCACAGCCAGATCTTACAAGTCATTCATTAATTACTCTGAGATGATCTGAATAAAGGAGGGACATGATCAGCATTTAAGCAAGATAAATCCGGCTACTATGTCAAGAACCAGGAAAGAAGTGGATATTTAGCAGACACCATCAGCAGTGATTCAAAAAAAGTGATTCAAAACAAAAAGAGGGAGGGGTCTAGGACAACTTCCCTGTTCTAACCTGAGAAAGCAGACGGATAGCGGTACCACTCTCTGAACTTAGGATCACAATAGCCGGAGGATTTTTTTGCAAGGGGGAGAAAAACTGAGCTCAGTTTGGGACTTGTACATTGTTATGTCTCTGAAACATCCAAGCAATGTGACACAAGTCTAGATATATGGAAATATAGAGTGGAGATGGAGAATTGGAAGGAGTCTGAATTATCCAGATATAATATGTTAGTAAGAAGACAAGAGGCCCAAATGGAAGCATGAGGAAAATAACTTAAAGCTGAAAGCTTTCCGCAGCAGGACTGCTGGTGTTCTATATGTTATTCTTAAAACTGTAAGTGAACTTTGCAAACAGTCCTTCTACTTACTTAAGTAAAATAAGAAATTATGATGGGCAAGAATAATAAAAAACAATGGCTCATTCTACTACTTAAGCACATTTTCAGATGCAATGTGTATACTTTTTAAAAATATAATATTTATTTGTATAACTATTCCTAAAATAGCTACCTGATGAATCAATAGACAGCCTGTGTTCCTATGTGTATGTTCATTTAGACATTAATACACTTTTAAGTGTCAGCCAAGCTAAAACTGAGAAAAATTATACAAGTATCTCTGTCAAGCACCTTCAAGCCTTGGACACCCTCAGCTTCTGAACTCTGACGAAGCCCAGATGCTGAGCTGTTAAGGAAAGGAGGCAAGACCTCTTCTTAGACACTGAACTGGAGCTAAATATGTACGCGTATATTCCCCCAGATTCAGTATACAATGAGAGAAAACAGAGGTTGTTCTTCTCTGTAAAAACTAATGAGAAATAAGAATAGTGTTATTAAGCAAAGGTATACAAATACTGAAACTAAAATCAACTATTTTTTTTAATTCAAATCAACAGGAATGAAGAGATTCCTGTTAACACTTCAGTGTTTCAAACAACCCTCAAAAAATCACCATCATAGGCACGCACCCCAAGTATGAGGTGGACTAATAGTCGTTAATGCTACTCCCTGATGTGAGGACTGAAAGTGACTGCTAAAGTAGCCATCCCTTAAATGAAACGTGTGTTTGAGAATAGAGTAGAGATAGGAACCATGTGATCCTATCCACTTGTGGAGAAATATTTACTAAGCAAAGTCTACGCTAAATCCTGGGACTACCAACGTGGGTAAGATACAGTCTCAGTCCTAAAGGAGCTTACACCCTAAAAGAAGGAAAGATGTATATACAAATTACTATAACTGTAAGACAAGACAGAGTAAAAGAGGAAGAGAAGGCAGTAGTGATATCCTGTTAATTAGCATTAGTGCACAGCTTTTAAATAAAAGGATTCTCAGCTTTGTGGAAGAACAGTTTAAACTGAAACTATCAAAGCGGGTGGGGGGAAATAAGGTTAAGAATTCCCTCATCACAAATTTCAGAGAGAAAAGTAAACACTAGTTTTCAAAAATTTTAAACAAAATTTTAAACTCTGAATCTCCTAGTGAGGACAAGTCTGGAGTTCTGTTTCTATTTACTTTTCAAGAATCTAAAATATCTATATGAAGAACCATGTTTGGCTTTGAATTTCCCAGTATTGAAATTCTGAAAAGCTCAAAAATTGTGCTAAGAAGACAAGAGCCTCCAAATTCATAACAGGAAATGTGGCATTTTCCCAGATTATTCTCTGGCATCAATGAAGAAAGAGAATGGGGACCACACTGCAGCAGCAGGATTTATAAATATGAATTACAGGATAAGATGATTTTCCAAACATCTGTCAGAAGTTAATTTGATCCAAGAGAGAAAAAAAAAAAAAAGACTCAGAGGAAGCCAAATATAGTGACTAATGCATGGAACTTTGGTGGATTTCAGTGGGTTGATGGCCTCCTGGGCATTGCATACCCACTCCACAATAATAAAACCTCAAAGTCTGTGAAATAATGCACTTTATACCACTCAAAGCACTTTCCCATGTACTCTCTCATTCTCTTCTCACAATGCCTATAGTTTTTATCTTTGCTTAAACGTAAAGACAGAGACTTGGTACTTTGGCATGCTATATGAATTGAGACAAAATATAGATGACAACACACAAGGGATGGTCAAGAAATTCGTGGAATGGGGGGCTTATCACAGAGGGAGTACCAGTGCACAGGGTCGATTGTGCGACTTATTATTACTGTATGTGCCAAATTTCAGCCTACTTGTGTCCATGTTCTTTCAGATTATCACCAAAAAAGCACATCAAACATGAAGAAAACCCCAAGTATGGATAAAATTGAATTTCACACCACCATTAAGTTCCTCACAAAACAAAGAAAACCACCTCATACCATTTTGGAAGAAATGTTACTGGTTTATAGGGACTGTTGCTCTAAGAAATCCGTGCATATCCTTTTCAAACAAGGCAGAGAATGGATTGAAGACGACCTCCCTCCGGGACACCCTGTTGAGCCCACTTCATCACATATTGTCAAAAAAGTTGAAAACGTTTAGTGGAAGATGCCAGATTGAATAAAAAAGCAGCTTGCAGAATTCGTTAGAGTATCACCTACAACCATTGTGAATATTCTCCATCAGCATCTAAAGGATGTCAAAAGTCAGTGCAAGATGGGAACCAAGAATGCTCATGCTGCTTCACAAACAACAGCACATCAAGTATTCACAACAGCTTTTGGATCTCCACAGAGACAACGACGAAGAAGTTTTAAACCAGAATGTCGCTGGAGATGAAACTTGGGTTCATCACTATGAGCCTGAGTCAAAGCAGGAGTCCACCATGCAGTGGCATGACACCCCCTAAGAAGTTAAGCGTGTCACAATTGGCTGGAAAAATCATGGCTACTCTTTTTTTGGGATACAGAAGGTATCCTGCTGATTGATTACGAGGATAAGGTGTCACAATAACTGGAGGGTATTATTTCAGTCTACTAAACAGTTAAAAGAATCTGTGAAGGAGAAAAGAAAAAAATGGACCAAAGGGGTGGTACTTTTGCAGAACAATGCACATGTGCACAAGAGCAATGTTGCATTGGATACTCTTTACAACTGCTGTTTTCAAATGTTAAATCACTGCCCTGTCCAGACCTGGCTCCATCTGATTATTATTTGTTCCCAAAAATGAAAAAAAATAGCTTCAAGGGAAGAAATTTACAGCTGACCAAGAAGTTAAAGCTATAATTTGCGAGCAAAAATTAAACATTTTTTGAGGGTATAAATAAAAATTTATTGAAAGATCTGAGAAGTATATGAGTTAAGGGTGAATATAGTGAAAAGGAAAAATAATAAATAGGGTTTTTTTTTACCCCTCTTCCCCTTCATTCTGCAAATTTCTCGACCACCTCTCACAGTACAGTGGTTAAGAGAAAAGGTCTCTGAATAAGTCAGATCTTTAATCATGGATCTGCTATCTTACTAGCTATGTAATCTTGGGTCAGTCGTCTGATGTTCTCTTCTAGGGTACTGTATCTATAAAATAAGGGTAATTACTTCATAGAGTTGTATACAGATTAAATAAAAATATATAAAATAACATACAGTATATGACATAAAGTAGGCATTCAGAAAATGAAAACGAGCAATAGTAGTCTTCAAAAGCTCTACACCTACCTGGTGTAATACTGTAACTAGGCTATCACACCAGTTCAAATAATTCAGAAGTAAAGTTTTACCCTGGACTTAAACTGAGCTTATATACCTAGATGTTTTATAATAAAGCAGGCAGCTATTAGAAACAGCCCTTGAGAATCTGTCTAGTCTTTATTTCTTATAATTTATAATAGGGGGTAGAAGGTATAAGGAAAACTAAATAGGATATGTGTAGGAATGAGCTATTTTTATGATTTTCCTACTCTGCTTGAGAGCTGGACAGAAATTATTACCACAGTCCTTTCGCTGTTGTTAAAACATAGGCTGCTTGGGACACTTAATCCCTACTTCTGAACGTTCTGCTTGTGTACTATGTGGAACGTGCTTTGGAAACAAGTTAGTATCCATTAATTTGACTAGCAAGAGGAAATAGCCATCTTTTTAATTTCTCAGTTACCTAGATGGAAATGTCTTAACTTTTCTAGAAGGGTTTCAGTATCTTTATCCTGAAAATAAAAAACTAATTGTTGCCCACAAGTTTCTTTAACTTGTAAATTAAAGAAAATATCTCTAATAGCATGTAATCACAATCAAAGTTAATCAAGTTAAACAATGAAAGAAACCTCAAAAAGAAATTAAATGATGAAAATCATCTATCTCTCACTTTCACACAGGTAACATTCTACAACGAAGAAAGTACCTATCTAGAAAGAGAGATGTAGTCTGATCCCAGATCTGCCACTAACTGATCCTGTTATCATGGTCATTCATTTATTCCCCAAATACGTACTGTATACTTATTAGATGCCTGCTATTACTACTACTGTTACTACAACAACAACAAACAAAAAACAACTACTAACAATAGATGTTCTACCTTCCTCATAGACTATTTGTAAGGATGGAGTGAAATAATAGGTACATCCTTAAGGGTAAAAGAGCTATGAAAGTATGTAGTGATTTTATTCTATTAAATATTACACATTACAAGGGCTGTCTGGAAAGTATCCAGCCATATAATATGAAAAATAGAGGTGACTGTGGCTGGATTTTTCTAGACAGCCCTCAAATGACATTCTTATAGCTATATCTAAGTTATAATCTATAGCATGAAACTAACTTGCCATGTCAAGTTCAAGAGTTCATGAGGCTCCCTGAGCCTCAGTTTCTTCATCTATGAAATAAGGACATTGATAACTCCAGTATTCCTTCCAGTATTAATCAGCTAATTAAGATATTCTTACTTTTGAGACAAAAAACCTAAAACTAAGCAAGTTTAAGTGATTTTCTCAAGAAACACCACCAGTACCAGAACAAAACTGGGATTAGAATTCGGTTTTCTACTTTTCAAAAATATAAAATAAAGAATTTTCATTTGTACAGGCTCTCAGACCATGAAACTTACTGTCCTCCCTAAATCTTTAATCTCAGCTTGACTATGTACTTGAGATGATCAAGTTATGTGGCTGTTTGTGAAATTAATCACCAAACTGCTATTTCAATTGCCAGAAAGTTTCATTCCAAAAAGATGATCCTTTTTTGTTGGATTCTAGTCCTGCTCTAAATTTTTCCATTACCATGAAAAAACACTGCCATCTACTGGACTTTAAAGACATTGCTGTTAGAGCTTTCAGTATGAGAAAAGAATTCTCACCAAAGGAATGCTTTCTGCACTTCGTCAAAAACACAGAAGTTAAGAGTTATTGTAACAGTATAAGTTCATAAAAATAAAATTCCAAGAGTTGGAGTTGGAAGTAAAGTAGGGTGGAAGAGAAAAATTTCATCCCCTCAAGATTTTTATTCTCAGTTATTACTATTGCAATTCTAAACACAGCAAGCATTCACCCGCATTCACTAACAAATTTTTGTTGAGCACTTACGACATGCCAGGCACTGTGCAAGGGACACAATGCTGACATAATCGTAAGCATTAGAGATGTAATCCTTCTTATCACAGGGTTCAGAGCCCAGTGCACAGTAGTTCCTTTTATTACTGAACTCTACTCATGTGTCAGACTTGAAAGATACATTATCACCTTTAATCGTCACAACAATGTATGATGAGGTAGAAATTGTTATCTCCATTTAGATGAGAAAACAAATGTAGAGGTGACTCAATTTGTCCACTGACAAAGAGGTAAACTGCAGTAGTGCCTGGAAGTAAATTTACATCAACCTGACTCCAAAACTCACATTCTTAACCACCAGGAGTAACGGCACCCAGGTAGCTGTTAGCATCCTCCCAGAAAGAACAGTGACTGTCAATGGAAATTCAGGTAAAGATAATCTTATATGTCTATATTAAAGGCAAAACTCCTGAACTTGGATCTGAAAGGGTTCCAGCTTAATGGATAAAAAGCTGGCCCAACAGCCTCTCATGCCCCATCTCCTCAGCTGCTATCCTAGCAGTTCAATTCACCCAAAGAATACTTCTCTTGGCCACCTTTTTATATTCACCTCCATCTACCCCAACTTCAAGTTACAACAGTGTTCCTCTCTTTCCCTAGTCCCCAAACATTAAAAAGAACACTTATTCCTAAGGTGCTCTTCAAATTATTTAAAATTTGCTATAATTCACCTGTGTTATCTGCAAGACCCAAATAACTGATATTAAAAACAATTTTTCAAACTAAAGCCATTTGTACACTGGAGTTCTTCTGGAATATGTGTAGTTTTATCTCCTCAACTAAAAAAAAATAAACGTTTGTAAATCTGTATCTAATACTTTTGTATCCCACAGTACCTGTCAGATAATAAAATATTAATATATATATAAGTATACTGGTCTCTGCCCCAGCTCTTCACACAGAGCTCCTAAAACCCTTGTAATTTTCTAGGTGGTAAGAGCCTAGGAGCATCTTTTGTTCTAATATTTGGTCTTTGACCCCAGTTCCTGACACAGGGCTCCTGAACCCCTTTTAATTTCCTGGGTGAGTGTCTTTTGTTGTAATGAGGCAACTCTGCTGGATGACTCCTGGATGAGGGTAGTCACTGAAAAGACCAAGCCATGCTTAGAAGCTTGAAATTTTCAACCCTGCCACCCATCCTCCAAAGAGGAGAGAGGAGCTGCAAATGGAGTTAATAATCCATCATGCCTATGTGATGAAGCCTCCATAAGATTCCAAAAATAAAGTGTTCAGCCTTGTGCACTGTTGGTGGGACTTTAAACTACTAATCTTTAAATTTTTAACATGCTACTTGATCACAAATTTTTCTAAGAAATTGTAAAGATGGTTAGTATTTCTACTCATCTCCCAAACAAATCAGTGACCTTGATGAGTCTTAACTCTTTAAATACCCTCCCTCACCTTATTATTGCCATCTAAAGCAATGCTTCTCAAACTCTCTTTGGGGAAGTACCAGTTGCTTTCCTTCAAATCACCTATGAATTGATACTTTTATAAAATACAGTAAAAGGGCACAATAATGTCAAATTGCTATAGAAGTTTTGAAACATTTACTCTCACTTTTTATACTTGGCCCACCACAGACTAGAGTAGTTCTGGTCCACAGACTATCCTTTGAATAACAATAGTTAAGTTTGTTTTGCCTTAAAACACATAAACTTACTATATATTAGTTTTTTGTTTGCTTATTAGTTTACAGTCAGTAGTAATTCACTAACATTTTAATCATTTTTATGCACCCTGCTGTAACTTGCTGTTACTATCCACATCTTCTCTTTGGGATCACTTCTCTATCTGCATCATTCACTATAGTATAAATAAAGGGTCTGTGGGTAATAAGCTCGCAATCTTTGTGCATTTAAAATTTTTTCTCTGTCTCTCGTGACAGCAAGTTACTATAAATAGAATTATACATTAATAGTTACTATAAATAGAATTATACTTTAATAGTTAACAGCACTTTGAAGGTATATGTCTTCTGGTATCTACTGTTGCTGATGAGACATTGTCACCCTAATTCATGCAATATTTCATTTCTCCCCGCCAGTTTAGAGATTTTCCTTTTTAAAATTATACTTAATGATCTGTAGTTTCTCAAAGGTGTCTTAGAAAGAGCCCTATCTCAGCTTTTAGTGCTCATTTGGTGTGCATCTTGCCCAGAGGAGCACAACTATGCCCAAGGATTCTGCTTCTGCCCCTGCCCACTTATTTGTGTTTTTAGTCCATTTCTGTTTCAAAGATGTTTGTTATCTTGCTTTTTATTTCTTTTTTTTTACCAAAGTAGGTCCTCTTTAAATTTCTGATTTCATCAATCATTGCTTTTTGTTTGGTGCAGCAGAGAGTCTCAAAGTGTACAATTATAATGCCATTTTGACTGGAAACCCTGCTGTCTTAGAAAAGAAAAAATAAATACTGTTTAAGGTTCTGTCTCTATGTCAGGTATTCATTCAAAAGTTAGTACAGGAGCAAGATAAGCAAGACTTATAAATTTATAAAATTTATTAACTGAAGGACTATCAAATAAAATGTACCACTTATGACAATAATATGTTTAATGAATATTTATGGACCATTTGGTCTTGAATCTCAGCTCTGCTCCTCAGTAGCTACATAACCTTGAGAAACTTATCTGTGTCAGCTTCCTCTTCTATGCAGGGACAACTGTGAGGTTTAAATGAGGTAAAATATGTAAGCACTTAGAATAGTGCCTGGCACATAGGCTTCCACACAGGAGAAAAACTTCCCTTTCCATTTCCCAGGGGAGAAGTTCCTAAAAAGAACATTTCCAGTTTTTCTGCATCCTTCACTCAGCCCTCCCCAGGACTGGCAGATGATGGTTGAGTTTTGGGCGATGAAACGAAGCACAACTGCCTCAGTTCTTTCTGTCTCCCTCCCATCAGGAACAGCCTGTCTAAAATACACAAATTCTGCTTTGGAAATAGGATTGGGAGGATCCCAGTTATTCTGTTTTTTTTGTTTGTTTGCTTGCTTGCTTGCTTATTTGTTTTCTATGGGGGGAGGTTCAATTTGGAAGAAAGTATATAAATTCTTTAAGTTGTGAACAATTCTTCAAATGCCCCACCATTCTTAGGATAAAAGCCTATAAAAAGTATGATGTGGTCCTTACCTACCACCCAGCCTCATCTGGTATCATTTTTCCTCATCACTCTGACCTTCCTTCGGTCCCTAAAACTCTTCCACTGCATGGCCTTCCAACATGCTACCCTCCTCTGCCTGGAATATTCTCTATTCAGCCCCCACTGCCCCCAAATAGCTCACTTCCACTCATCCTCTGGATTGTAACCTTAAAAGTCAAGTCTCCAAGAAGACATTTCTTGAACCCCTAGAGTAGGTAATAAGGTCCGCATTACATGCTTTTATAGCACTTACCACCATTTGTGTTATATATTCATCTGCTATTATAGGTTCCTTTCTCACTGATTGTGATATGCTCCATGACAATACAAAAATATCCATTTGCTCAGTATTGTACTCTTAGCTCTTAAAGCACAGTAGCTGACATTCAGCAGATGCTCAATAAATAGTTGCTGGAGCATTTTGCTAGAATGGAGCATTCTAGCAAAAGCATTTAAGACAACCAAGAATTTGAGAGTTTGAAGCAGTATGATCACCAAGAGCAAATAATATAAAAAACTTAAAATGATACTTAAAATAAGATTCTATTTACACAGAGTATTTTGCCCTATAAGTCCAGGCACACCCACACTAAACAAAACCAATAGCACTAGGAAAATTCTCTTACCTTGTGTTCGAATGGAGCACCATAGTAGCCATCATTCAGCCCAAAAATTATTTCATTTTGGTTGCGGGCATGAATCTAAAAGAGGAAGAAAATATACCATTAGTTCTTCTCATTCCAAACAAGTTTTAATACAATCAGAGAATGACAGTTACAACAGGACATTTCTGAAAAACAGGCTGGCTATATGTAACAAGCTAGCAAAAAATAAGTCACTATCATCAGACCATGTAATCAACTGAGAGTTTCCTGCTTTAGTCAAAGGTCTCACAACACCATCACATGACATCATAGGCACCATCATTCACACATATTTTCCACAAACACTTCTAGAAATTGTTATGGAAAGACTATCCTAAAGTACTGCTCAAAACAATTTTTGAACTTGTCCATTTTGGTACTTATGCCATTTTTTGTTTCACCTCTTCCACATCAGCGAAACGTTTCCCTTTGAGGACTTTTCTCATCCAGGGAAACAAAAACAAAGTCCTTTGAAATGAGATGGGGTGAATAGGGATGGTGGGGCACAGGGGTCATGCTGACTTTGGTCAAAAACTGCTATATGCTCAGCATGGTGTGGGCAGGTACATTGTCATGCCTCACGCTGTTCATGTAAATCACCCATCACAAAATGGGCAAAAATTCACTAAAGTAAAGGGGATTCCCTGGTGGTGTAGTGGCTAGGCTTCAGCGCTCTCAATGCCACGACCTGGGTTCAATTCCCAGTAAGGGACAAACCCTCCCAAAAAAATTTACTGAAGCCAAACACAGCCTTTCACAACAATGCCACCTGGTACACTCGCTAGGTGAGAGAAGCCTGTACTCCAAGGAGCCTGCCCTCCAGAAGATAATTCCAGGTGTTATTGGGTCCCTCCTCATTCATTCACTGACCTCAGAGAAAAAAAACAACAATTAATCTATAAGAACATCTTAAAATATATAAAGCTCTAGTAAAAAAAAGGAAAATATTAATATTTTTTACTTTCAAAAAGACAGTAAATATCCAAACCCTGAAGTCTTTAAAGGTCTGCTTAATTACTGCCTGAGTACCATTGTCTTTCAAATGTAATTAATTTGAGTTTCAGTCAGTGCCACCTCAAATTAAACTTCACCTAAAAGGTAAAAGAATTAAAACTTTAAAATTGAAGTCCTAAGATTAAAAATGCAACTCAAGAGTACAACAGAATGGTGGCATAAGAGGGACCTCTGAAAAAATGCCTCTGGAGATGACAACTAATAAAACACCTATACCTCAACCAAGGACCCTCTATATAACACACAATCACAGCTAAGAAACCCACTTGTCGCATTAAGGTACTTGCAGGAGGCCAGAGGGTTAAACAAAGGAGAAATAAAAGGGAAAAGTGGAGACACGGCCACACGGGTCCCCCCTTGGAACTCTACTGCTGGCGGAGGGAGGAGGAAGAAGGCAGCAGGGGAGCACTCTGGGCCTCACTCGGTCTGCAGGACAGAGAAAAGGAGGCCCACAGGTGAGGGCGTGAGATACCACACCCACCTCACTTTGACACCATGAGGTGCAGACCTATCCACAAACAGAAGCAGTCGGACTTCACTCCAGTTCCCAGAGGAAGGAAAGTGATGGGGTAATGAGGAGCCGCAGCACAAACGCTCCAGCTGGGAAGGAGAAGGAGAGAGGGGGCTGTGTGTGCATTTCACAGCCCACAACAAGGACGGTCTGAAAGACCAGCATACAGGACTGACACCAAGGCTCAGGACAGAATCCACATGTGGGCAAACCGAGAACAGAAAGTCGCAATCATGCCCAAATTCCCTGCACGACCCCCAGAGCCACAGGAAGAAAACAGCTGCAAACACCCCTCCCCCACACACCTCTGCCCACCCAGTATCAGCAGCGAACACTAAAGAAACTGGAGCAGTGAGGGTCCAAAGAGGCTGACAAAATGAGAAGCCAGAAAAAGGAGCTCAAAACAGACAGATGGAGACAGAAGACCCATCAGAAACAGGGCTGAAAGCGCTGATTATAAAAATGCTTAAGAAACTGAATGATAATTTCAAAGGAGACATAGCAAGCATCAAAGACTTACAAACCATGATAAAGGACTGGACAGAGATAATGACTACATTAACTGAAATGAAGAACGAAATAAAAGTCACCAAACTAGATAAATTAAAAGTGCAAAGCAGTGATTTGCAGAAATAGCCAGCAGTAAACACCCAACCAGAACACATAGAAACTTGGATGAAAAAAATTAGGATGGTTTGAGATTCCTCTGGGGCTATATTAAGCATAAGAATATTTGAAGGTCTACCAGAAGGGACAGAGGAAAAGTAAGGAATCAAGAAATTAATTGAAGTAATAATGACTGAAAATTTTCCTAACTTGGTAAAGAAAGTAGACATACAAGTCCAAGATGTACAGAGAGTCACAAACAAGATGATCCCAAACAGAAATACACCGAGACACATCATAATTAAAATGGCAAAACTTAAAGAAAAAGACAAAATTCTAAAAATAGCAAGAGAAACGCAAGTAGTAACTTATAAAGGGGCACCTATTTGATTCTCAGCTGATTTCTCATCAGAAATTTTACAGGCCAGAAGGGATTGGAAGAAAATATTCAACATGATGAAAACCAAGGTTCTAAAACCAAGAATAATCCAGCAAGGCTAGCATTCAAAATTGAAGGACAGATAAAGAGTTTGTCAGATAAGAAAAAGCTAAAGAAATTCATCACCACCAAACCAGTACTACAAAGAATGTCAGAGGGACTTCTTTGAGATGGGAGGAGGGATGGGGGAGTGGGTAAAATAAGGGAAAGGAATGGAGAAATTTAGCTGGATTGTTGACATAAAATTGAAAGCAACAAAGAAACAAAACTCATGGACACAGTCAATAATTCAGTAGTTACCTGAGGGTAAGCGGGGAGGTGCGTGGAGGAGAAGGGACAGAGACACAAATATATCGTGATGGAAAGAGAACTGACTCTGGGTGATGAACACATAATACAACACACAGAAGATGTAATATAAAATTGTACACCTGGGACTGATGTAATTTTTACTAATCAATGTAACCCCAATAGATTTAACAATAAAAAAATGTAACTTAAAATAGTATAAAATATCCAATTGTGAAATGTGAAAATAGATTTAGTTACTTGATCAGAAAGAGCTGTGTCTAAAGAAATCTTAAATTGCTTCTTCAGTAAAAGATTAAATGAGGATTCAAGTGGGGGAAAGACAAGGATTATCAGAACAGAATACTCCATCTTCTTTGTCTAGCTGCAGACCGAATGGCAATAGCCAGCAGCAGAAAATTCCTGTGCATATTCATCTGACTTGCATATCTTCTACCTCTATTACTAAAGCAAAATTAATCACATGATCCCTGTTTACCTGCATCATTTACTTAACTGAATACAATACCACCAAAAGACGAATGCAATAATAAACTTATACTGAAAAATATACATCAATCTCAAGAAGTATATATTTCACTTTGAGAAAAAAGAGCAAGTGTTATGAAATGAATTCTAAGATTAGAAAGCACCTGAAATTTTACAAACATAAAATATTTTATACACATATATGAGGGCTGTCCAGAAAAAATACAGCCATAAATGCCTCTATTTTTCATAACATGCTGGATACTTTCGAGACAGTCCTCATATACCTAGGGCAATAAAGGATTAAAATTGTATGCATCTAAACAATGAGGAGATCAGCAAGATGGCAGTCAGAGAGGAGGTCCCTAAAACCTCTCCTGGAAAACACAATTAAACGGTCAGCCAGGATCCAACATGGGAAACCCGGAGTGGCACAGAGACAACTGAGAAATTCATGTATCACAAGAAAACACCTGAAAGTTAGACATAGAGGGGAGCGAGCAGGAGAGAAGGGAGGGAGCAGAGAGAGATCGTGACCCAACACTCTCATGGCTAACTAAAGGAACTAGAAAGAAATCAGGGAGCAGCATGATATACAGGAGGGGGAGGCTAAGCAGCAACAAGAGTGGAAGCCATAGCAATGGGAACTGGGGAAAGACTGTGAGGGAGCTGGACCTAAAAGCGGTTTGTTAGAGACAAAGGCTGGGAGCCAAGCTCTGAGGATTCTAGTAGCAAGGAAGCCAGCCAAGGCATTAAACTTCCCTAGATGAGATCAGGGCCCCAGATATAGCACCAGGCTCCAGGCACCAGCGCAACTCAAGATATGCATACACAGGCACCCCCTTAAGCTGTGGCGGGTTCCCCACTTGGAGCTCCCTGTGATGCTCAGGGCTCATGCTTGCAAACGCTTCCCAGAGCAGTTGCTGTGGAAACGAATCACTGTAACATAGCCAGGGTGAAAGGCTGGAAAAGGGACAGAGGCAAATTTAACAGAATTTGCCCTGACCAATGTGAATGGCCTAAGCTTGCATCCCATCCACCTCCCCTGTCTCCCACAAGTTTCCCCAACAAAATGCAGGAAGCAGAACGACAGTTTGTTGACCTCCCCCTTCTCCCACAGCTTCCCCAAAGAACTGCAGGAAGAGGAGAGACCAAGACCACTGCACTCCACCCTCAAACACTGCTAGAGACCGGAGATGCAGTTTATATACCTCCCCTGTCCCCCAAAACTTGCCACCCCAGTGCCACCTAGTGTCTCCTCTGCAGCAAAACACCACAAAAATACCAATCAGAGAAATTAAGTGATCTCCTTGGCTCTGCTGGAAATAAAGCCTTCATGCCGAAGAACACAACAGACAATGTGAGTACCTTAGAATTTAACACTCCTCAGAAAGAAGATATAAAATCTCCAGAAAAATATCTTACAGATTTAGAAATGTATTAACTAAATCACAGAGAACATAAAATAGATATTCTAAAGGTGCTCAGAGAAATGAAAACATACTGGCAAAACACAATAGCTGAGATGAATGATCTCAGAAAGGAACAAAAAGAACCATTTAATAAAGAAATTTAAAGTATAAGAAAGAAGGAGATGGAAAGTCAAGAAATAAATAATATAATAAAAGAACTGAGAAACTAAATAACTGCCATAGGAAACAGGGCCAACCAGATAGAAGAAAGAATTAATGATATTGAAGATCAGAGAATGGAAACATTTCAGAAAGAGGAAGATAGGGAATACAGAACCAAGAGGATTGAATAAACTGTGCAAGAACTATCTGACTCCGTGAGACAAAACAATATCAGGATAACAGGATTGGAAGAAGGAGCAGAGCACTCTACAGAGAACATACTCAAAAAAATAGTAGACGAAAACTTTCCAAACCTATAGAAAGATCTGGAACCTCAAATTCAAGAAGAAAATAGATCCCCTAGATACCTGGACCCTAGCACATCTTCCCCAAGACACATAGTACTGAAAATGTCAAAAACCAAAGACAAAGAGACAATTCTCAAGGCAGCCAGGGAAAAAAGAACAATAACCTTTAGAGGTAAACCCATGAGGCTGGCATCGGACTTCTCAGCAGAAACTCTACAAGCCAGGAGAAACTGAATCAAATATTCAAAATATTAAAAGAAAGAAACTTCCAGCCAAGAATAAACTATTTAGCAATATTATCCTCAGATGTGAAGGAGAAATAAAGATCTTCTCAGACACACAGAAGCTGAAGTGCACAAAACTGGCACTTCAAGAAATACTGAAGGAGGTCCTTCGACCTGAAACAAGACTTAAAAATAAATGGAATAGAGTGGGGACAATAAAAAGAAACAAAAATAAAATAAATAAATAAATTTTATAAAAGAAGCAATGGTCTTGGAAACCCTCATACATCAATCTTCACTCTAAATGTTAATGGGCTGAGCTTACCAATAAAAAAGACACAGAGTAGCAGACTGGATTAGAACACAAAACCCATCCATACGCTGTTCCAAGAGACACACCTCAGCCATAAGGACAAACACAGACTCAGAGTGAAAGGATGGAAAACAATACTCCAAGCAAATGGTAACCAGAGAAAAGCAGGAGTTGCCATATGGATATCTGATGAAACAAACTTCAGGTTAAAAAAGATAACAAGAGACAAAGATGGACATTTCATAGTGATAAAAGGCATAATACAACAACAAGAAGACTTGACACTAATTAATATATATGCTCCCAATCAGGAAGCATAAAATATACAAAGCAACTACTAACAGATCTGAAAGGAGAAACTGACAAAAGCACAATCATTGTAGGAGACCTTAACACCCCCTTAACAGCCATGGACAGATCATCCAAACAGAAAAAAATAAGGAAATATTAGCTCTAAATGACACATTACAGCAACTGGACATAATTGACATTTATAGGACACTTCATCCAGCAAAAAGAGACTATATCTTCTTCCCTATTGCACATAAAACATTCTCAAGGATAGACCATATGCTGGGCACAAAAGAAGCCTCAGCAAATTCAGGAAGATTGAAATCATACCAAGTGTATTCTCAGACCACAAAGTTCTTAAATTGGAGATCAACTGTAAAAGGAAAGCATAAAAAACTCCCATGTATGTGGAGTTTAAACATCTTATTAAAAAATGACTGGATCAAAGAACAAATAAAAGAAAAGATTAAAAAATACATAGAAACTAATGACATTGAAAATACAACATATCAAAATTATCGGGGCACAGTGAAAGCAGTAATAAGAGGGAAATTTACATCATTACAGGCCTATCTTAAGAAACAAGAAAAATCACAAGTAAACACCCTAACATCCCATCTTAAAGAATTAGATAAAGAAGAACAGAAAACACCCAAAGTCAGCAGAAGGAAAGACATAATAAAAATTAAAGCAGAGCTAAATCAAATGGAGAACAGAAAGACAATAGGAAAAATTACTATTACAAAGAGCTGGTTCTTTGAGAAAGTCAACAAAATTGACAAGCCCCTGACTAGACTAACCAAAGAGTGAAAGGAAAGGACACAAATATCCAAAATTAGAAATAAAAGAGAAGAAATTACCACTGATACCACAGAAACACAAAGGATTATAAGAAAATATTATGAAGAACTTTATGCCACTAAATTTAACAACCTAGAAGAAACGGACAAGTTCCTAGAAACCTATCGCCTACCACGACTGAACCAAGAAGTGAATAATCTAAATAGACCAATCAACAGTAAAGAAATTGGCATGACTATCCACAACCTCCTTAGAGGCACATACCACATAAACAAAATAAAAGATAAAGACCATATGGTCATATCAATTGATGCAGAAAAAGCATTTGACAAGACACAACATCCATTTATGATCAAAACACTGAATAAAATGGGTAGAGAAGGAAAGTATCTAAACACAATAAAGGCCATATATGACAAACCCTCAGCTAATGTCATACAGAATGGGGAAAAGCTGAAGTCCATCCCCCTAAAATTAGGAACAAGACAGGGATGCCCCATCACCACTGCTATTCAATATAGTACTGGAAGTTCTAGCCACAGCAATCAGGCAAGAGAAAGGAATAAAAGGTACCAAATTGCGAGAGAAGAGGTCAAATTGTCACTATCTGCAGATGACATGATCCTTTATATAGAAAATTCCAAAGATTCCACCAGGAAACTATTAGAAACAATAAATGAATACAGTAAAGTCACAGGATACAAAATCGACGTACAAAAATCAACAGCATTCCTATATACAAACAACAAATCTTCAGAAAAAGAAGTGAGAGAGTCAATACCTTTTGCTATTCCAACAAAAAGAATGAAATACATGGGCATTAACTTAACAGAGTGCATGACAGACTTATACTCTGAAAACTATAAGACACTTTTGAAAGGAATTAAAGAGGACACAAAGAAATTGTAAGATATTCCATGGTCATGGAGAGAAAGACTTAACATTGTTAAAATGGCCATATTACCCAAAGCAATTTACAGATTTAATGCAATTCCCATCAAAGTCCCACAATCCTACTTTCACAAAATAGATTTTAAAAATTATCAGATTGTATGGAACCACCAAGGACCTTGAATTGCCAAGGCAATACTACATAAAAAGAATAAGGCTGGTGGTATCACACAGCGTGATTTCAATTTATACTACACAGCATCAGTAATCAAAACAGCTTGGTATTGGCAGAAAAAAAGTCACACAGACCAATGCAACAGAATTGAAAACCCAGACATAAATCCACGAACTTACAGAGAAATAATTTTTGATGAAGGAGCAAAAAACATGCTGTGGGGAAAAGACAGCCTCTTCAGCAGGTAATGCTGGAAAAACTGGAAAAGCACATGCAAAAGAATGAATCTGAGCTGTGAACTCTCATATACAAAAATTACCTCAAAATGGATTAAAGACCTTCATATAAGAACCAAAACAATAAATTGTATAGAAGAAAACATTGGTACTAAACTTATAGACCTAGAGCTCAAGGAAGACTTCAACAGCAAGGGAAGTAAAAGCACAAATAAATGAATGGGACTGTATCAAACTAAAAAGCTTCTGCACAGCAAAAGAAACCATCAACAAAGCAAAGAGACAGCCAACTGAGTGGGAGAAAATATTTGCAAACAACCCATCTGATAAGGGTCTAATATCTAAGATGTATAAAGAACTAATACAACTTAACAACAAAAAAACAAACCAATTAAAAAGTGGGCAGAAGAACTCAACAGAAACTTCTCCCACGAAGAAATACAAATGGCCAGCAGACACATGAAAAATGCTCATCCTCATTAGCTATCAGGGAAATGCAAATCAAAACCACAATGAGATACCACCTCACACCTGTGAGAATGGCTGTTATCAACAAGACAAGGAATAACAAGTGCTGGAGAGGGTGTGGGGAGAAAGGGACTCTGGTACACTGCTGGTGGGAGTGCAAACTGGTACAACCACTGTGGAAGGCAGTGTGGAGGTTCCTCAGAAAATTGGGA